>CM072884.1:114523729-114687990 GCA_037013685.1 Acridotheres tristis
GGGCTGCAACTTCAGAGCCCGTGGGTCAGCTGCGCTCTCGGGGTGCAGAACATCCTCTCCCAAAATCCAAAATCCACAAAGGCTTTTCGGGTTTGTGGTTCCGAGCAGCAGCGGGGAATTCTCGGGGCTAAAAGAGTTTCCTGGAGTGACTCCCGTGTCCCGCGAAATCCAGAGAAAAGTCTGAAATCCAAAGCAACATTTGAATTTTCTCTCTGTTTAGGGTTTAAAAAAAAAAAGAAAAAAAATTAATTCAATAAGATTTCACTGAATAAATGTTCTCTATTTGAAAAATAAAAATAAATTAATCTGAGCAGGGAAACCTCTGGATAATAACATAATATAGAATATGTATAATAGTTCCCATTATAGAACATGTATATGAATATAACATAATATTAATAACTTGATATGAATATTACATATTATATGTAAATACAATATATATTACATAATATGTGTATGAAATAACAATTCCTCCTCCCTGGCACCACAGACATTCTGTGCACATGGGTGGCTCTCAGCTGTCCCTGTTAAACACTAAAAAAATAAGGAAAAAATTCCCCTCCTGTGTTTGTTCAGTTCATTTTGATTGAAAAGAAAATAAAGTGGTTTTAAAATCCCAGTAGTATTTTTTAAAACATGTCCCTGCCTCCCCACGAAAGGATTTTAAGGATTAATCCCTCTAAGAAGCTGAATAAAACCTTTCTAGCTACTGACTAGAAAATTAAATGTATTTAATATAATATATAATAAATAAGATATAATACCCTAAGTAATATAATTAAATATATGGTCCTGTGAAGAAACGAGCTCCTTTTGAAATGAAATGAAAATTTAATTTCTAATTGCAGCTCTTCAGTGCCAGAAGGCCAAAATGTGTCAATTTGAGAAATTTCACCCCCAAACCCAGGGGGTCCCCTTTGGGTGGTGCCCGAAGTTGCTCCATTTGGTGTTTACACCGAAATTTCACCATTCTGCCATTGCCAAAACTGACCCGAATCAGTGGCCCGAATAAGACAAACCAGTTTATTTCACCAGTTTATTTTACCAGTTTATTTTACCAGGTAATTTTACCAGTTTATTTTACCAGGTAATTTCACCAGTTTATTTTACCAGTTTATTTCACCAATTAATTTTAGAAGTTTATTTTACCAGTTTATTTCACTAGTTTGTGTCACCATTTAATTTCACCAGTTAATTTCACCAGGTAATTTTATGCGTTTATTTTACCAGTTAATTTCACCAGTTAATTTTAGCAGTTAATTTAATTTCCCCCCTTTTCCCATCCTCCATGAGGGGACACATCCTGAGCTGCAGCTGGTTTCAATTTCACCAAACCCGGCTCCTTTTTTGTCTCTTTTCGAGTGGGTTTGGATTGAAAATTCAGAACCAGAGCAGAAATTCCAGCTCAGGCTTAGCCCAGTGAAGGCTCAGGTGGTGCCCGGGTTTAAACCCGGCTTAAACCCCCCCAAACCAGGCTCATTTTGGTCTCTTTCCCCATCGTTCAGATTTTAAATTTCAAACCAGAGCAGAAATTCCAGCTGCAATTCCCACATGGCCAATCCCTGTGCCTGGAAACCCAAACCCTGGAGGTGCAGGAATTCCCCCCGAGGAGGGCAGGGCTCTGTGCTCGGCATTTATCCCAATTTACTTCTGGATTTCCATCCCAATTTACCTCTGGATTTCCATCCCAATTTATTTCTGCATTTCCATCCCAATTTATTTCTGAATTTCCATCCCAATTTACTTCTGGATTTCCATCCCAATTTACCTCTGGATTTCCATCCCAATTTATTTCTGGATTTCCATCCCAATTTATTTCTGCATTTCCATCCCAATTTACTTCTGGATTTCCATCCCAATTTACCTCTGGATTTCCATCCCAATTTATTTCTGCATTTCCATCCCAATTTATTTCTGGATTTCCATCCCAATTTACCTCTGGATTTCCATCCCAATTTATTTCTGGATTTCCATCCCAATTTATTTCTGGATTTCCATCCCAATTTACTTCTGGATTTCCATCCCAATTTACTTCTGGATTTCCATCCCAATTTACCTCTGGATTTCCATTCCAATTTATTTCTGGATTTCCATCCCAATTTACCTCTGGATTTCCATCCCAATTTATTTCTGGATTTCCATCCCAATTTATTTCTAGATTTCCATCCCAATTTATTTCTGGATTTCCATCCCAATTTACCTCTGGATTTCCATCCCAATTTACCTCTGGATTTCCATCCCAATTTATTTCTGAATTTCCATCCCAATTTACCTCTGCCTTTCCATCCCAATTTACTTCTGGATTTCCATCCCAATTTATTTCTGGATTTCCATCCCAATTTATTTCTGGATTTCCATCCCAATTTATTTCTGCCTTTCCATCCCAATTTATTTCTGCTCCTCCTGCTCTTCCTCAGGAGCCAGGGGGTGCAGGGGGTGCCCAGGTCCCTCCTGCAGCTCCCTGGATTCCAGCTGTGCCCAATCCAGGCCATTCCAAAACTGAATTTATGGTGCCTTGGTCCTGGAGTGACTTCTCCAACTTTCACAGTTTTATTTGTGTTTCCCCTACTTTCCCTACTGGAATTTTTGGGGGGATTTTTTTCCCTGTAGGACCATGGGAAGAGTGGCAGCTCATGAAATCAGAATTCCTCACGGTGCCAAGGGCAGAGTGGAGGCTGCAGGTGGCGCCCAGGGGCACCTGAGGAAGGTGAGGAGCCGGGCAAGCCCTGCCAGCAAAGGAATTCCTCTTCCCGGGAATGCAGCAGGAGAGCTGCCCCATCACAAAGTCTTAACTGGGAGAATTTTTAAATTTTCTTAATTTTCTCCTGAAGGCTGTGCCTGACACGTTCAGCTCTTGGATCTGCTGGGATCTTCCCAAAGCTGTGCCGTGGACGATGCCTGAAGTTTTATCTTTTCTATGTTCCAGATACTGTTCTGAATTCATAGAGAGCTCTGAACTCCACACAAAGTGTTCCAGGCTCTCCTCCCAGCTCAGGCACACAGAACAATCCTTTTCCAGCCCAGAATCAAGGACAGCTGCAGCTCCAGCCCCAAAAAGTGCAAAGAGCAGAGAATTGAGGAGAGAATCTGGGAGGATGGGACTGCAGAACCTGGAGCTGGGATTGGACAATGAACCCCAAGGTGGAAATGGACCAAAACTTATAAAAGTGTGAGAATCCACTTTTATAAATCCAAAACTGATCAAAGTGTGAGAGTCCACTTTTATAAATCCCAAACTGATCAAAGTGTGAGAGTCCACTTTTATAAATCCCAAACTGATCAAAGTGTGAGAGTCCACTTTTATAAATCCCAAACTGACCAAAGTGTGAGAATCCCTGACCCAGGATCCATCTTGGGTAGAGCCACAGCCAGGCTCTTGCACAGCCCAAGGTGAATCCTTTAAAGGGCTTTTAATAAATCCCAATTTATTATTTTAACCCTGCCCAGCCTCTGTTCCAGCCTCCCCAGGGATCACAGGCACAAAGGGGTCGCTCCTTCCCCGTGATCCTGAAAGGCACAAGGGGTGTCCCCATGGGAAAGGGGGATTCACTCTGAGGATGAGGAGGGAAAGGTGCTGCTCTGGTACCTGGTGCTGCTTTCCCAGGCCAGGGCAGGGGAGGCTCTGGAGCCTCCACATCTGCCCCTCTGCTCCCACCAGGAGCTGCTGGAACCCCAGAGCTGCACAAACCTGGGAGTCAATTGGGCTAAAACTCCCCAAATCCCAATTCCTGAACTTTGGGATCCTTGAATTCAGGATCTGGCTGGTACAGCTCAGAGAATTCCTGTGTTCAAGGAAAACTCTCATCTGCTTTCCCAGGGAACAGCAGCGTTCTCCAGGCTCAGGTGAAATCCTGAATCCCCAAATCCCCGGGGCTGGCAAAGCCCTCCCAGCCCCTGCAGTCCCAGCTGTGCCCCATGGCCACCTTGGCACCCTGAGTGCCACCTCCAGGTGCCACCTGCAGGGATGGGCACTCCAAAGCTCCCTGGGCAGCCCCTGCCAAGGCCTGAGCTCCCTTTCCATGGGGAAATTCCTGCTGCTGTCCAAGCTGAGCCTGCCCTGGCCCTTGGGGACAATCCCAGCCCTTGGGGACAATCCCAGCCCTGGGGCTGTGCCCACACTGGGGCCATTGGCCTCTTGCCCACCTTGGATTCCCAGCAATTCCTGGGCAAAGGCAGCACAGAGGGGAAAGGGGAATGAGAAAGGGGAATGGAGAAAGGGGAAAGGGGAAAGGGGAATGGGAAAACGGGAGTGGGGAAAGGGGAAACGGGAAGGGGGAATGGGAAAGGGGAAAGGGGAAAGGGGAAAGGGGGGGGAAAGGGGAAAGGGAAGGGGAAAGGGGAAAGGGGAAAGGGGAAAGGGGAAAGGGGAAAGGGGAAAGGGGAAAGGGGAAGGGGAATGGGAAAGGCTCTCCATGACCTTGCAGAGCACTTTGGGATCTCCTACCCTGCAGATGGGCACTGTCCTGGCAGCAGGGACCTCTCTGGGGACAGTGAGTGTCCCCTGCTGCTCCAGCTGCTGTCCCAGGCTCCATCCCATGCAGGAGAAGTGATCTGGTGTCCCTGGGAGCTCCCCAGCACTGACTTGGCCACCACCTTTTAATAATGCTGCAAAGGTCACATTGATTTTCCAGGCTCTAATCACATGGAATATTTTATCCATTATGGAGCAGCAAGTTTGAAAGCCTCGGCTGCTTCTTTAATTTCAGCAGGCAGACAATTCCCAGCAGAGCTGTGAGACTTGAAACGTGTCAGCTCCTGCTCCCACACAGAACATCCCAGCCTGGGGCTGCCTCACCCTGCATTGATGGTTCAGACTGGGACTGGCAAAGCTCAGCTCAGAGCCAGGCTGGCAGCAAACCCAGGGCTCACTCCAAACCTCGAGCAGTTTTCTCACTGACTTGGGGTTGGAAAAACCTCAAATCCCCCCCAGTGCCAGCCCTGCCATGGCAGGGACACCTCCCACTGTCCCAGTGTCCAGCCTGGCCTTGGGCACTGCCAGGGATCCAGGGGCAGCCACAGCAAATCTGGGCACCCTGTGCCAGCCCTGCCCACCCTGACAGGGAACAATTCCCAATTCCCAAAATCCAGCCCTGCCCTCTGGGTTTGGGGGGAGGGACAGGCCAGGACAAATCCTGGAAATGTGGTGATGCCAGAGCTGCAGAACATCTCAGCTGCATCAACGGGGGTGATTTGGGCACAGGTAATGCCAAAACACTGCAAAGCCACAAAACCCCGGGCATTTGCTGCCTCTGCCTGTGCCCCCGTGCCTCAGCTCAGTGCAGCCACATCTCTGTGCCCTCAGCTGCTGTGGAGGGAATTCCGTGAGGAATTGAGGAGGGCAAACCTTGGTGCCAGCAGGGAGCTCTTGGGAGCCATTTCCAGACGCGGGGGAAGCTCAGGGACCATGGAGGGGACTTTGCTACAACCCCAGTGAGTGCTCAGAGGGGTTTTCTGCCTTCCCACTGTGAGTGGTGGTTTCTCAGCCTCAGCTTTGTCTCCAGGTCTCCTTGGCACAGCCCTGCCCTGCTCCAGCACTTTGCAAAGTCTGTCCATGGAATTTCTCCATTTTTGGGTGGAACTGGGCTGCAGAGCCCTTTGGTGAGGGGAGTTTGCCAGGGAAGGGGTGAGCACATCCCCGGGGAGCTCCGTGCTCTCTCACACTCCTCGGTGCTGCTTTCTCCTCCGCCAGGCAAAGGCACCAAATCTCAGTCCCCTGTGGCCATGCCGGGGTTGTTGTCGCCTCTCTGGGACAGCCCCTGCCCCCTGGGGCTGGCAGGGTGCTGGGAAGGGGAGCAGGGCTGGCACTGAGGAGTTTCCCTCAGCTCGGGGCTGTCCCTCACTGGTTTCTTGCCCAGGGTTGTGTTTGTTTCTGGGGGAGCAGCTGCAGCTCTGCTCTGCTGTTGGACATTTTGGGATTTGGATTCCCCCAGTGTCACAGTCTGGGGATGTGGAGCCACTGTCTCTGGGGATGCTCCAGAGGTGTCCAGATGTGGCACCTGGGACACGGCTTAGGCTGGGGTTGGTGCTGCTGGGCTGGATGATCCTGAAGGTCTCTCCCAAGCCTGGATTCTGTGATTTGCTCACCTTAAAACTCTTCCAAGCCTTTTTGGGACCAGGAGTTCTCGTGCTCGGGGTGGCTCGGATTTTTCAGTGCTGCTCCTCGTGTTACACCTGGAGACATTCCATAGAATTCCATAGAATTCCATAGAATTCCACAGAATTCCATAGAACCACGGGACCATGGAGTGTCCTGAGTGGGAATAAACCCCCAGGGGTCACCCAGTCCCACCCTGCCCTGCCCAGACCCCCCAAAATCCCAGCCTGGGCATCCCTGGCAGCTCCTGGAGCTCTGTGCCCATTCCCTGGGGAGCCTGGGCAGTGCCAGCACCCTCTGGGGGAAGAGCCTTGCCCTAAAATCCATCCTAAATCCCTCCTGGCACAGCTCCAGCCTCTCCCTGGTGCTGTCCCTGACCTCAGGCTGCTCCAGGCTGGACTGACCAAGTGACCTCGTGGGGCCCCTCCAGACCCTTCCCCATCCCCGTGTCCCCCTCTGGACACCCTCTGAGAGTTTTAGATCTTTGTCATATCCTGGCACCCCAAACTGAAGTTCCCAGGGCAAAGCTGCTTTTGTTCTTTCCAGCCCTAAATCCAAACCGAGCTGCAGCAAAGCTCTGGGACACCCAAAGCAGCTCTGCAGAGCCAGTGGCAGCGGTGGGTGACAAATCTGAGACCTCCTGCAGCCAAAGCTCTGTGTGTGCAAAGCACGAGTGGGGACACTGGGGCTGGAAGGGTTTTCCCTGGAAAAGGTAACGAGCTCTGAAGTGACGATCCCTCCCCGCCCTGTCCTGGTAAATGTGGGAGCAGGGGCTGCCCACCCCACATTTCCCCTCCCTGGCACATTTCACAGCCTGTGCCACTGCCCTGAGCCCGGGCTGTGCCCGAGCTGTGCCCAGGCTGTGCCCAGGCTGTGCCCAGGCTGAGCCCAGGCTGTGCCCAGGCTGTGCCCAGGCTCTCAGGCTGTGCCCAGGCTGTGCCCAGGCTGTGCCCAGGCTCTCAGGCTGTGCCCAGGCTGTGCCCAGGCTCTCAGGCTGGACCTGGAGCAGCCCGAGCAGGGCTGTGGGAGCTCGCCCTCGGCTCTGCTCATTTTTTGTCACCATATTGGGGCAAGGCGGGCTGTTTTGTCCCCGCACACTAATCTGACATGTGATGTCTGCCTCGCATCTTTGTCTGTGGCACAGCTGGACCCGGCCCAGCAACACCCACAGCACTTGCACCCTTTAATTCGCATTTCCCAGCCGGGTTTGTGGGCGGCCAAAGGGCTGGGGAAAATCAATTGTTGCTGCAGCCCTTGGCACCCCCCGGGCACAGCAGGGAGGGCACGGGGCTTGTGAGGGGCTGGGTTTGACCAGTTAAAGCAGAGAGCTAAACTGGGAGAGGGCTTTAATAACTCCCAAAATGTGACGGCACAACCCGCCCACACCTGGCCAGGAGCAGCCTCCGGAGCATCTTTTAGTTGTGTTTGCTTTAGCTTTGCTTCTTTTCCTTCTGCCGCTCTCCTCCTCCCCCAGCCGTGGCTGCAGGACTCGATTATCCCGGTTATTAGCGGGAATCTCGAGCTGCATCTTTAAGGAAAGGCAGCGAGGTGTCAGTTGTTAACTTAACACAGCTCTGCAGCGGGGCTGAGAGCTCAGGTCGTGACCCTATAATGGCCAACCAGCCTATTAGTTTAGCAAAGCCGGGCTCAAATGTCATCTCAGCACCCGTGGATGCTTGAATTTATTACCCGGGAAGCTCCCGACTTGAAAACGATAGGATTCCTTCTGCAGCAGCTGCTGGAAGTCCCCCTTTTCAAAATAATAGCGACAAATCTGCACTTTCAAAGTTCTTAACTGGTGGGGTGAGCTGTGGTGAACGAGGAGGCCGAGCAGGTACAGCAGATCATGGAACCTGCAGGGAAAGGGGGGGAAAGGCAGGATAAAGGTAAAAAAAAAAAAAGAATGCCAATCAAACCGAAATGATGAGCCCATTAAAGGATGGTTTCCCTTCAGGCCTCACCTTCCACGGCGTTCACATTTTTTTGTGGTTAAAACTACAGGGGAAAAAAAAAACTCTGCCCCTTCATCACCCTCCCGTTATTAATTCCTGATATTTTTGTGATAATTTTAGTCGAGGGGGAGCAAAAAAAAAAAAAATTAAAAAAAAAGAGAGAGAGAGAGGAAAAAAAAAACCCCGACCAAAAAAATCTCGTTGCATTCAGTCCCCTGAGAATGTTGGGTCGAGTTTTTTGATCCCTGTTGCTCATTGATTTGAGGGCTGATGTAGTGCAAGGGGTCCCTATTAGTGGCGTCTGTCACTGCTGTAATGTTTTTGTTATTTTTCCTCATTTGTTCGCTCTGACATCATGTCATTACAGAATGGTGCTGTTCAGGCCCTGCCTTGGCTGTTCGTTAGCGTGTGTTTAATGAGCAGCTTAATTGAGCTGTCTACCAGGCCACCTGTCACCCTCCGGACTTATTAACATACTAATGGCCTGACATTGTCCTCGCTGACAGGCAACAGGGTTTACTGATTTGATGTCTGGACATGGGGATTTTATGCAGGAATGAGAGAGGATATTGGGAAGGAGGTTTAAAAACGCAAATTAACTCTTTGGTATCTCTGTATTTATGGCTGGCTCGCCAAAGTTCAACACAAAGTAGCCGGGGGGGAGCGGCCGCGCTCGGGCAGAGCCACTTTGTGAGCGGTGGCAGCACGTTTGTGCGGGGGAAAATCTGCTCGGCCTGAGAGGAGCGGGCTCTGCTTCTATTCCTGTATTATTGTTGGGGCTGCTTCAAAGGAGAAATCTCCTTAAGCCCACAGGAAAGTTTTGTCACTGGGCTTTTCTCCACTGTGGCTAAACAAGTGAAAGGCACGAAATTTCCAGTGAAGGGATTTAAGTGCACGACATTGTCGCCACCTTTTAAAGCCCGATGAGGACATTCATCCCTGGGCCGGGCTCTAAAGGTTCAAAGGAGCTCCTTAAGTGCGTGCGAGTTTAATAAAACTCCTTGTTTTGCTTGCCTTGTTTCTGGTTGTTGTTGTTGGGCGGGTTTTGGGGCGGCCCAGGACCTTCTGTCACGGCAAAGCTCGGCTTTGCAGCAGATCCCAGCCCAGATGGGCTGGTCCTAAGCGCAGTCCCGGAGTTAAACCCAGCTCGTGGGCAGGCTGGGCTTGGGTTTAGGGTTGGTTCCTCCTGGGGGGAAGGTTTGAGCTGAATCTTCCAGAAGCCAGAGGGAGCAGAGTTTGGTGATGGGCACCAGGACATGCCCAGGAGCCACCTCAGGGAAACACAAACACAGCAGGGCTGATGTTGGATCCCACAAACCTGGAATTTTGAGCTTTCTGAGCTTTCTGGCACTGCCCCCCTGCAGAACACTGCTTTGGACCTGAGCCCTTGGACAAAGCTCCCAAATCCGAGTGATGGAGTAAAAATCAGGGCTGTGGAGTTCAATAGAAGTGTGTGATTGCACACGGGGAAGGGTTTGGGATTTGGGGTTTTTATAATACAGTCACAGGGATGGGACAAGCTGGGGGATTTGGGGTGGGATCTCTTTGGGTGCTCATCTTCCTTCTCCTCCCTGGTTTCAGGTTGTGGTTTCTGGTTGGTCACTCAGTGTCACACTGAGGGCCGTGGGAATTTGGTTCTTGGGTTAAAGGATCAATAATACAGGTGGGAATTCTCTATTGCACTGTTTTAGGTGCTGGTCCCAGCCCTGCCAGAGCCAACCTCGTGGGCTCCTGTGAGCAGCTGGGATGTGGGGCAGGGAGAGCAGGATCCTGCAGGGAAACAGGGACCCCAGAGCCCCTGAGAAGGGCTCGGGGAGCTCCTGAGTGACACAAATTGGTGTTTAACTGATCCTGCCCCTCTGCCCTGCCCTGAGACCCTTCCTGCAGCCAAATCTGGGACCCCAGCCCGGGGAGGAGCTGGAGCTGCTGCAGAGAGCCCAGAGGAGGCAGCAGGATGAGCAGAGGGATGGAGCAGCTCTGCTGGGAGGAAAGGCTGGCACAGCTGGGATTGTTCAGCCTGGAGAGGAGAAGCTTTGGGCTGAGCTCAGGGTGGCCTTGCAGGGCCTGAAGGAGCTGCAGGAACCATGGAGAGAGACAATTGCCAAGGGATGGAGGGACAGCACCCAGGGAATGGAGGGACAGCACCCAGGGAATGGAGGGACAGCACCCAGGGGATGGAGGGACAGCACCCAGGGGATGGAGGGACAGCACCCAGGGAATGGAGGGACAGCACCCAGGGAATGGAGGGACAGCACCCAGGGGATGGAGGGACAGCACCCAGGGGATGGAGGGACAGCACCCAGGGGATGGAGGGACAGCACCCAGGGAATGGAGGGACAGCACCCAGGGAATGGAGGGACAGCACCCAGGGAATGGCTTCAGAGCAGGATTTGATGGGATTTTGGGAATTAGGAATTGTTCCCTGGGAGGGGCTGGGATGGAATTCCCAGAGCAGCTGTGGCTGCCCCTGGATCCCTGGCAGTGCCCAAGGCCAGGCTGGACACTGGGACAGTGGGAGGTGTCCCTGCCATGGCAGGAGTGGCACTGGGGGGGATTTGGGGTCCCTCCAAGCCCAAATAATTCCATGATTCCATGGGATCTGTGGCAGAATGAAACAGCCCCAGCTGCAGCAGGGCAGGGAGGGGGGTGGGAGGAGGGTCAGGAAATGTCCCCAGGGCTGATGGGGTCATTTTGGTGTCTCCCCCTGGGCAGCACGGGTTTAGGCTCGGGGCTCTGTGATCCCCTGGTGGCCCTGGGGGTTTGTCACCAGCTGAGGGGACACAGGGAGCCCTGGGGGCTCAGCCTCAGCCCCGTGCCCTGCTCTGGGAATTGCAGCTCCTGCATGTGGGGAGCAGTTTGGGCACTTTTGGCAAAGTTAGCTCGGTGGGTTTGCTCAGAGCCCCGGGCTGGTTCACACAGCAGCGCTGAGCAGGACACGGATTTTCCAGCTCTGCTTTTCCTGGAGCTGCTCTTGCCTCACCTGGATCCAAATCCCTGCGGGAAACAAGGCTGGAACCAACCCCAGAGCCTGCCCTGTCCCCAGCTGAGCCCAGGAGGGACACACGGGGATCCTCAGGGCTTGGAGATTCCCTCGGGGGAGATCCTGCAGCCCTCGGGGGCCCCAGCAGAGCCGAGGAGGGGGAGCTGCTGGGGGGTCCTAAAGGATTCCCTGTGCCAGAACAAGGAGCCCAAACCTGGGGGATCCTAAAGGATTCCCTGTGCCAGAACAAGGAACCCAATTCCAAAGGATCCTAAAAGATTCACTGTGCCAGGAACAAGAAATCCCAAACCTGGGGGACCCCGAGGGGTTCCCTGTGCCAGGAATAAGAGACCCAAACCCAAAGGATCCTAAAGGAGCCTTTCCTGAGCCTCAGGAAGGTGGCACCCAGGGCCTGCTGGTGCCCTGGTGATGGGGAGTTTTTAGGATGAAACACCCGAATTATTTCACAATTCCCAGAATTCCTCATGGAAAAGAAACTTCTGTTTCCTTTGGGTCCCAAACTGAGGCAACCTGAGGGGTCACCCTCCCCTCAGCCCCTGCTGCACTCATTTCTCTCTTTCACTGGGTGCTTCCTTTTGGGAAATGCTGGGTCTGACTCCACAGCCTCTCCTCCACTGGAAAACCCCAAGGATTTTGCTGCAGCTGAGCCTCTGCACCCCAACAAACACCCCACAACTCCTTCCCACACCAGTGGTGGGATGGGCACAAACCTGGATTTCCTTTGGGATTTATCCAGGTGGGCCTGGGTGCAGCTGAGAACAAGAAAAGCCTGGGAATAAGGAGTTAAAGAGAAATCCCTTTCTTCCGTGGCACTTTCTCACACCAAAGGGTGCCATGGACTTTCAGCTTCTCCAGATGCACTGGAAGGTCCTGCCCTGCTCCCCCAGGGCCACTGGGAATTCTGGAAATTCTGGGAATTCTGCACTGCTGGGCTGGGGCTCCAGAGAGAGGATCTGCCATGGACTGAGGGCTCAGGGATGTGCAGGCAAAGGCTCTGCCCTGACACGGCTTGGAGGAAGGGTTTGGGGTTGGTATTGATAAAAAATCTCGGATTTGTGATGGACTCTCCAACCCAGAATCAGAGAATCCCAGAATGGTTTGGGTTGGAAGAGACCCCAAATCCCCCCCCAGAGCCAGCCCTGCCATGGCAGGGACACCTCCCACTGTCCCAGTGTCCAGCCTGGCCTTGGGCACTGCCAGGGATTCAGGGGCAGCCACAGCTGCTCTGGGCACCCTGTGCCAGCCCTGCCCACCCTGCCAGGGAACAATTCCTGCCCAAAATCCCTAAATTTCCTCTCCCCTAAATTTCCCCTTCTTCAGCTGAATCAGACAAAACCCTACTTGGCTCTGGTGGCACTGAAAAAACCACAATTTGTGCAAAGAGAGCCAAGAGTGTGAGAATTCTGCTGGATTTCTGGCTGGAGTCAGGAGCCCAAAGCCTTTGTCCCCCAAGGGTTGTTTGGAGAGCCCCAAGGACACACCTGGGCACAGGTGAGCAGATCTGCACTCCCTGAGGGAGCAGGGATGGAAAGGGGATCAAGGGCAGTGGGAGAGGAGTGAAGGGAATGAATGAACTCCGGGAAAAAACGAGTTCCAGGCCTGGTTTATCCCAAAAAAAACCCAGGAAAAACTCCAAACGTGCCAGGCTCCAGCAGCTGGGCAGGAGTGGAGCTGCTGGAGACAGGGACGAGGATTCCCCCAAAATCTCCCTCCTGAGCCAAACCATTCCTGGCAGGAGCAGCAGGGGAGCTCCTGCAGGGAACCTGAGCCCAAACCTGCCCCACCCCACACCTTGTGCCCCACCCCACACCTTGTGTCCCACCCCACACCTTGTGCCCCACCAGGATCTGCCTCCTCCTCCCTGGCCCCCAAAATGTGTGCTGAGTTCCTGCACAGCCCCAGAGCCTGGCCTGGGAGGGAGCAGCCCTGCACAGACTGGAATTAAACTGGGATTAATTAATCAGACTCGCTGTCAGTAAATGAATAATCGCTGTTGCTTTTGAAAACCCAGTCCTGAAGGGTTTGTGGGAAATGGGGATGTGGCTCCTCTTTCCTACCTGGACACAGGGGAACAAGGAGGAGGGCACGGGCTGGCTGCAGGTACAGCAGGAGATGCTAAATTGAATAAAATTGAATAAATCAGGGAGATCACAGTGCTGGGGGCAGGAGAAACAGAGATTCCATCCCATTCCATTCCATTCCATTCCATTCCATTCCATTCCATTCCATCCCATTCCATCCCATCCCAGTTTTTGTACAGACAATGGCAATTCCATTAAAAGGAAGGATCCAAAGAAGCCTTGACTTTGAGGCCACCTCACATAAAATAATAACAAAATAAATAAGAGAGGAAATAAAATAAAAATGAGGATTCTGATCAAGCTGCTCCATCCTGTTCCATCTCTCTTTACCCACATTTGTGTTACAACATTGTCTGTAACACAAAATCCAAGGATTTCACACAGAGCCTTGCTGAGAACCCGAGGAAACCCAAGAATGTTCCATTTCAAAGAGACCAGAGCACCCAACACCGCTGGAATTCCCCCAGATCTGGGATTTGATGTGGGATGCATCGTGCAGAGCTTCAATCCCAGAGTCAGCAGGGCTGGGACAGAATTCTGGTGTCAGTGTCTGATCTTTTTTCTTCTGCCTTCAGTCAGAATCAGGATTGGAGCACGAGAGAAGAACTTTTGTGTTTGGTTGTTTATTAATTCTTATCTGTGAGTGCTACAGCACCTCTAGCTAACTAGCTAAAAGTGAAAATATTGACTTTTATCGTGCTCATTACAAGGTCTTTTAAAGCCTAATTGTTTAATTAAAAGCTAATATCTATATTATTTATCCTTTTGGCCCAATGACCAAACACCTGGACCCACAGTGCAGGATTTTCTATCCAATTAAACAATACCACCTAAAAACAACAAGAAGAAGGAAAAAGAGGCAATGCCCCAAAACCTCCATCTTGTCCCATCCCTATGACTGTATTCTAAAACCCCAAATTCCAAATTTCCCACCAGGTGAACTCACACACTTCTGTTTGACCCCACACCCGTGATCCCAACCCCATCACTCACATTTGGAGCCTTTCCCAAGTTCCCTTTGGGGTCAGGGCCTGGCAGCACAGAAAGTTCCAGTGGCTGCCCCACAGTGGGATATCCCAAATCCCATATTCCCCAAATCCCATATCCTATATCATATATCATATATCCCCCAAATACCATATCCTATATCATATATCCCCCAAATCCCAAATCCCCTATCCCCCAAATCCCATATCCTATATCACATATTCCCCATATCCTATATCATATCTCCCCCAAATCCCAAATCTCAAATCCCCTATCCCCCAAATCCCAAATCCCCTTTTCCCACTCCCTCCTGAGGCTGGAGCCCCCACTCCAGAAGGGAATTCTATTCCTGCTGTCCTGCAGGACAGGCTGGGCCGTGCCCAGGTCAGGCCAGCTCTGCTCTCTGCCCTCAACTCTGCCCGGGTCACACATTTGGGTTTGGCTGTGACAGGACCCCACAGTGACCCCGGCAAGAAGGCAGAGCTGGAAATGCTCCCCAGTCACTCGGGGTGGCACTGGGGACAGCACGGGGGACAGCACGGGGGACAGCACGGGGGACAGCAGATGGCAGGGCCAGCCCGGGCAGGTGGCCCCGAGCCCTGCCCTGCTCCCAGCCCCACATCCCGGGGACTCTGCTCAGGAAATCTGCAGCCTGGAATCACATTTCCAATTCCTGCAGCCAGGATCTGCTGCAAACCCACCTGGCACAGCAAGTGAGGAGCTGGAATGGGAATGAGAATGGGAAAATCTCCAGGTTTCAGGGAGCAGGTGGATCTTCAGAGAGCAGGAATGTTCCCAGCTGGAAGGGGCTCAGCTCTGCCACTGCTGCAAATCAGAGGGAACGCTTCTGGAGAGAATTCCTTCTGCAGAATGAATAAACCACAGTAAATGAATACAAACACTGCACAAACATGGGGGGTTATCCACGGGCTCTGTCAGGACTAAAATCACCCAAATCCCTGGAAAAATCCTCAGGGCTGAACATGATCCTGCCTTTGCTGCAATTCCTGCCGTGCTGTGGAGACACACATGGAGCCTGGAGCTGCTGCAGTGCCTCAGGCAGCCTTTATCAGCCCAGCTCCTCCTCTGGACACAACTTCTCCATTTCATTCCTTCACATTCATTTGATCTTCTTTTTGAAGACTTTTTTCCTTTCTAAAACGAAATCTCATCTATTCCCTATTTGTTTGTCAGGGGTAGATCCCAAAAGCAGTGAATTGTGAGGATTTGGGGAGAAACGTGTGAGGTTTGAGTCAGGATGGTTTTGACATTTGTTATTCTTTCAAATGATTCCCTGGGAATTCTACCCAGCCCCTGCAGTCCCAGCTGTGCCCCATGGCCACCTTGGCACCCTGAGTGCCACCTCCAGATGCCACCTGCAGGGATGGGCACTCCAAAGCTCCCTGGGCAGCCCCTGCCGTGTTGAAGCCTCACATCCTGGTGGATTTAATGTCCCTTTCGAAGGGGTCACCCTTCAGCCTGAGGATCCATCTCCTCCTCATCCTCACCCCCTCCCCGGAGCAAGGGCATCCCTGAGGAAAATCCCCTCCTGTGCTGGTTTTCTGCTCCTCCAGCACGTGGACTGGGGCGAGAGCTCGGGAGGGCTTTTCCAGGGATTTGGGATTTTGTGCTCTGGCCACTCCATGAGGGGGATCCCCCAGGAATGACCTGGGGCCTCCTGGGGGCCGGTGACCCCTCCCTCGAGGGCCCTTGCAGGTGAGCCAGGTGCTGTGCCAGCCGCCCAGGGCACACGGAGCCGCCTCAGCCCCTGCGGGGTCGGGGGTGCCCTGGGGCGAGCTGGCCGCGGGTGCCGCTGGCCACGAGCCCATTCCCGGCAGGATCAGCCCCTCCAGCAGCGCAGCCCGGCCCGCAGGAAGCCCCGGCAGCCCTGAGCCCTCCCTGCTCCGCTCCAAATTCCTTCTCCGTGCCGCCAGCGGGAGCAGGAGAAAAATTCCCTTTGCCATTCCTGCCAGGTGGGGATGGCGCCAGGTGAGCACAAAACCCGCACGTGAGGCTGTCCTGGGGCTGCAAAGGCGACCTGGAGGAAACCTGGGCAACCTGGAGGGAACCTGGGCGACCTGGAGGGAACCTGGGCGACCTGGAGGGAACCTGGGCGACCTGGAGGGAACCTGGGCGACCTGCGGGGGGAAACCTGGGCGACCTGCGGGGGGAAACCTGGGCGACCTGCGGGGGGAACCTGGGCGACCTGCGGGGGGAAACCTGGAGGGAACCTGGGCAACCTGGCGGGAACCGGGGCGACCTGGAGGGAACCTGGGCGACCTGCGGGGGGAAACCTGGGCGACCTGCGGGGGGAAACCTGGGCGACCTGCGGGGGGAAACCTGGGCGACCTGGAGGGGAACCTGGGCGACCTGGAGGGGAACCTGGGCGACCTGCGGGGGGAAACCTGGGCGACCTGGAGGGGAACCTGGGCGACCTGCGGGGGGAACCTGGGCGACCTGCGAGGGAACCTGGGCGACCTGGAGGGGAACCTGGGCGACCTGCGGGGGGAAACCTGGGCACCCCCAGGCCGGCTCTGCGCTGAGGTTGCCCGTGCCCAGAGCCCAGCGCCCACTGAGCCGGGCTTAGCGCCCACTGAGCCCAGCTTAGCGCCCAGCACACCTGGAACAATCCTGCAGGAACCCCGGGGGATGCGGGAACCCCAAACCCGCCCCGCAGGAATCCCAAACCAGCCCCGGGGGATGCGGGAACCCCAAACCCGCCCCGCAGGAATCCCAAACCAGCCCCGGGGGATGCGGGAACCCCAAACCCGCCCCGCAGGAATCCCAAACCAGCCCAACCCAAAGCGCCGCTCCGGGACCAGCATCTCCCGAGCCTCCCGCTCCGACAATTAGTCCCTATCATTCACACTGTGCAATCAGCTGTTAAATCCTCATTTATGCTAATTGGGATGTGAATGTGCTGCTCAGCAAAATGTTAGATTGCCATGTTTACAAATATACTCCAGGTATTTGGAAATTTAGATGATCCAAACCATACTGCTTAAGCTACTCGTGCTGCCAGTTTAAAGAACTTAAGCCTATTTATCACTTATTTGACAATTCTTTGCACATTCCGGTGTTTTCTTGGTGCAGCCCCTCGTCACACGAGCAGAACCAAGCTCGCTGCTTTAAAAAATCCATATATAATCTAATAATTGGTAATCTCAATGGCAGGATTTAATTGCCTGCAGCCTCGACGTGGGTAGCACGATTTACCCAAAACATGTTTTCCTAATCCATGAAAGCGTCCTCTAAAGCTGCTGCATTTGGAAATAAAGAGGAAAATCACCTCTTTGGCTTAGCTGTACCTCAGAGGCTGCAATATGTCCGTGGAAAGTGATTGTCCCCAAGCCATTACAGCCTAATAAGCTCAGGAATTAGTTCCAAGTGCAAGTTGATCCCAGGATGAGCCCTGGCCTGTGTGCAGCTCACCCTCCCCGCCAAGGGCTGGGCTCCTCCTTTGGCACAGGAGAGGCCACGGGGGGCACGGCCGGGCTCTGGGCACAGGAGCTGCTGCCCCGGCCCTGCTGGGAGCCCCGAGCAGCTCCCAAACCCCACAGCCAGGACAGGGACCCCCCGTGCTCCTGGCCAAGGGGCTTGGGTGCACCCAAAGCACATCCCTGCTTGTCCTGCACCAAAACAGGAATCCCCAAATCCCCGGGGCTGGCAAAGCCCTCCCAGCCCCTGCAGTCCCAGCTGTGCCCCATGGCCACCTTGGCACCCTGAGTGCCACCTCCAGGTGCCACCTGCAGGGATGGGCACTCCAAAGCTCCCTGGGCAGCCCCTGCCAAGGCCTGAGCTCCCTTTCCATGGGGAAATTCCTGCTGCTGTCCAAGCTGAGCCTGCCCTGGCCCAGCCTGAGGCCGTTCCCTCTCCTCCTGTCCCTGTTCCCTGGAGCAGAGCCCGACCCCCCCTCCCTGCCCCTCCTGCCAGGGACTTGTGCAGAGCCACAAGGTCCCCCCTGAGCCTCCTTTTCTCCAGCCTCAGCCCCTTCCCAGCTCCCTCAGCTGCTCCTCACAGGATTTACAAATCGAGGAATCAGGGTGGGACCAACCTGCTCATAATCCCCTCCTTGGGAAAACAATTAATTCAATAACGAGGAGAGGAAGCTGCGTGTCACTCTGGGAAGTTTTGATAAAGCTCTGGGTTATGCACCAGGCCCTGCACCCCGGGGGTCCCCCTTCCCTTTGTCCTGGATGCACAGAAAAGAGCAGGACCCAGCCTGATCCTCAGCTCTGGCTGGGATGGATGCCCAGAGCAGCAGTGCCCGACCTGTCCTGCTGCCATCGCCTCTGCTGGTGCCCCAAACGCTGAGAGAGGGGCAGGGGTGAAACCCACAGCACAGAGTGGAGTCATGGAATGGTTACAGCTCATCCAGCCCCGGTCCCAGGCTGCTCCCAGCCCAAATTCCAGCCTGGTCTGGGATCCAGGCCCTGGCACAGGGTGCCCAGAGCAGCTGTGGCTGCCCCTGGATCCCTGGCAGTGCCCAAGGCCAGGTTGGACATTGGGACAGTGGGAGGTGTCCCTGCCATGGCAGGGATGGGGTTTAAGGTCTCTCCCAACCCCAAATCTTCTGGAATCACATAACTGTAAAAGGAAGCTGCTGAGCAGGAGAAGCACACACAGGGAGCTGGATCTGGAAACATTCCAGGGACCGAGAGAGCTCCTGAGGCAGAGGAGCTCAGCAGGAACTGCAGGAAGGTGGGAAGTGCTGGGACAGCTCCAGGGCAGCACCCACAGCTCTGACACAGCACTCAGAGCACCCACAGCACCCACTGCATCCACAGCAGGATCCCCAGTGGGTGTGGGGTGACACTTTCACAGATTCCCAAATCCCCGAGGCTGGCAAAGCCCTCCCAGCCCGTGCAGTCCCAGCTGTGCCCAGTGCCCACCTTGTCCCCAGCCCAGAGCCCCGAGTGCCACCTCCCCTGACACTGGGACAGTTTTCTCTGCCAGTCCCTGCCCCCATCTGGGAGGTTTCTGTGTCTCTTTTCTCATCTGCAAACAGATAAAACCCAAAGTCAGGTCCTTCTCTGGGCTGTTTTTTTTTGGGCAGTGTTGGGAGGTTTGGGTTTCCCTGGGATATTCCCATGGGATCCCAGCTCCATTCCCACCCCGGGTCTGTGCAGGCTCCACAACCTCAGGAAGGGCCCAGGACCAGCCAGGAGGAGAAATTCCATGGAGGAGAATTCCATGGAGGAGAATCCATGGAGGAGAATCCACGGAGGAGCTGCCATCCATGGGAAGGAGGGGATGGAGACAAAACGCAGCTCAGAGTCTGGGACAGAGCCCCTGGGAGCAGAGCAGGATTTGGGATCCGTGGGGAGCTCTGGGATCTGTGCTTTCCATCCAGGGCTTTCCCCACAAACAACTTCCCTCTGCCTCTCCCATCTGTGCCACCATGGGACTGTCACCTAAAATTGGGAATAACCCAAAACTGGGAGTGACCCAAAACTGAGAGTGACCCAAAACTGGGAATAACCCAAAACTGGGAGTGACCCAAAACTGGGAGTGACCCAAAACTGAGAGTGACCTAAAACTGGGAATAACCCAAAACTGGGAGTGACCCAAAACTGGGAATAACCTAAAACTGGGAATAACCTAAAACTAGGAGTGACCCAAAGCTAGGAGTGACCTAAAACTGGGAGTGACCTAAAACTGGGAGTGACTTAAAACTGGAACTAACCTTAAACTGGGAGTAACCCAAAACTGGGAGTGACCCAACACTGGGAGTGACCCACTGCTGATTCCCAGAGCTTGGGACCATCCCGTGCCTGGGCAAAGAGGTTGAAGGAGCAGCAGAGCAGGGTGGAGGCCGCTGTCCCCTGCTGTCCCCTGCTGTCCCCACCCTCTCAGGCCCAGGTGAGTCACCATGGGAGCACGGAATGGTTAAAGAAGGGCTGGAAGTGGATTACAGATCATCTCATCCCAGCAATATTCCAGGCTGTGCAGAGCCCAGCAGAGCAGGAAAGCTGCAGATTTCAGATTTCAGATTTTAGATTTCAGATTTCAGATTTCCTGCAGTCCCAGCACCCCCAAAGCCCTGGGCTGCAGAGACCTCCCCAAAGCACACATTGGCTTTGATTTTTGATATTTTGGGTCCATTTCGTGCCCTTCCATTTGTCCTCAGTGGAGCTGAAGGTACCTAAGGAACTTTGTCAGTGAATCCTTCCCTCAAGGAATCCTCCACCACATCCTCAGTTGGCACTGCTGGTGAAAATACCAGAAAAGAATATATTTATTATATTTATTAGAAAGCAGAACCGAGGGGGAAAAACCCCAACAACTTTTTTTTTTTTTTTCCTCAAAACCACCTTTTTTTTTTTTTTTGGAGATGAAAAGTCACTCATTCAGCCAACCTTCAAAGTGCTCGACTTAATCCTCGGGGGGACTGGATCTCGCTTTTCTCAGCCCAGATTTTTCCCCCCTTGTTCACACACCTTGAGACAAAAGCTGCAGGAAGGAGGCGGAGGGGGAGGGCAGGGGGGGCGTTTTTTGTGCGGGGGCGAGGAGCAAATTTATTCTGGAGAGCGCCTGGAAGGGCCTTCAGAAAATGGAGAGAGCGACTTGTGCAGGAACGAGGCCCCCGAGGAAAACTGCGGCGCCATTCAGGAGATTTGCTCTGGCACTTAACGAGTGGGGCAGGGGAGAAAGGAAAAGCTCTTGTGAGGTTTGGGGTGTTTATCAGCTCCCCTCAGACACTTGACCCGGGCGGGGACCCCCTAATCCCCGCTCTGCATGCGCGCCCGCCCGGCCGGGGCACTTGTGGCGGTGCCCATTGTGTGCCACTCACCTCCTGCCGCCCCCCCGGTGGCATTCTGCTCACAAACGCTCCCAGGAGTTGTTTGGGCTGGGTTTGGCGAGGGAATTGTGCTCCTAATGAAACAGTCTGGGCATTATACAGCGGCAGGAGCAGCGCCCGGGCCGGCCGGGGGCCGGGGACAAAGGGGCAGCCTTGGGGACAGCCTGGCACACAAAGGGTTACTGCTGCCTGCTGGGCCCGGGGGCTCCGTCACGGCCACGGCTTGGAAAACACTCCGGGGAAAACCACCCGAAGGGAGATTGTCTGAGGGGTTATTCCCTAAATCAATAAAATTGCGGGGGAGGCACCTCCAGTGGCAAAGGTTTGGCCAAAACCCCGGAGCTGCTTCTCCCTTCCCAAATTCCCTGACTGAGCAAATTCCCAAATCCTGCGGATTTGCAGCGTCCATTTCAATGGTTTTTAATACCTGCTGATTAAAACTGTTTGCAATATTTTTTTACATTTTTAATTGCATTAATCGTTAGCTGTAATTATTTAGATTTAGGAACTCCTTTGTTCAGCAGCTAAGCACAAACTCGATGCAAACAGCTTGATTTTCATAGAGCACAGTGACTTATTTCACTTAATGAATCGAACTGAGCAGAAATCCCAGAGCAAGAGTGGGCTGCGAAATTTTTACCAGGTGATTTATCACCAGAGGGACACTTTAAATCTGGATCAGTTTTATTAAATCTGCCAGGCATTTATTAAAGCCAGAGCAGGAATAATAGCTGGCTGCAATATCACATAATGACCATCATTGCACAAAGCCCCAAAATAGCAGCTGAATATGGTTTGGAAGTAACAAACAAGGATAATCCCGGGACGTGTCTGAAATAACTTGAGAGCTCGGGCCCCACCTGAGCCGGGTGGGACTGGCAAGGACAGGGCTTGAAAAGCCCCTTCCTTAAAAAGGGCAGGGAAAGGCTGGGCCTTGTGCTCAGCTCCTGCACCCTGGCTCCTTTTCCTATTGAAATTCCCACCCTGACTCCTCTTCCCATCCAAATTCCCACCCTGGCTCCTCATGCCCCAAAGCTGGGAGAGCTGGACGTGTGGGCAGAGCAGAGCCTTGGCTGATCCCCATCAGACCCCATGGAGCTGGGAAGGGGCTGGAGCCCCAGGAGGGGCTGAGGGAGCTGGGAAGGGGCTGAGGCTGGAGAAAAGGAGGCTCAGGGGGGACCTTGTGGCTCTGCACAAGTCCCTGGCAGGAGGGGCAGGGAGGGGGGGTCGGGCTCTGCTCCAGGGAACAGGGACAGGAGGAGAGGGAACGGCCTCAGGCTGGGCCAGGGCAGGCTCAGCTTGGACAGCAGCAGGAATTTCCCCATGGAAAGGGAGCTCAGGCCTTGGCAGGGGCTGCCCAGGGAGCTTTGGAGTGCCCATCCCTGCAGGTGGCACCTGGAGGTGGCACTCAGGGTGACAAGGTGGCCATGGGGCACAGCTGGGACTGCAGGGGCTGGGAGGGCTTTGCCAGCCCCGGGGATTTGGGGATTCCTGTTTTGGTGCAGGACAAGCAGGGATGTGCTTTGGGTGCACCCAAGCCCCTTGGCCAGGAGCACGGGGGGTCCCTGTCCTGGCTGTGGGGTTTGGGAGCTGCTCGGGGCTCCCAGCAGGGCCGGGGCAGCAGCTCCTGTGCCCAGAGCCCGGCCGTGCCCCCCGTGGCCTCTCCTGTGCCAAAGGAGGAGCCCAGCCCTTGGCGGGGAGGGTGAGCTGCACACAGGCCAGGGCTCATCCTGGGATCAACTTGCACTAATTCTTGAGCCCCCTCCCTGCCCCTCCTGCCAGGGACTTGTGCAGAGCCACAAGGTCCCCCCTGAGCCTCCTTTTCTCCAGCCTCAGCCCCTTCCCAGCTCCCTCAGCCCCTCCTGGGGCTCCAGCCCCTTCCCAGCTCCGTTCCCTGCCCTGGGCACCTCCAGCCCCTCCAGGGCTCTCCTGCAGGAGCCACAACTGGACACAGCCCTGGGGACAATCCCTACCTTGGTCACCACAGCATTTTGGAACCATTTTCCATGCCCTGCTGTCGACCTTTTTCACCTTTTAATTGAAAGCATTCAAACCCTCTTGATGTAAATTCACCTTCTTGTTTGTGGCTCTCCAAGAGCCCCAGGCTGCAGCCCCTGTGCCTGGAACGTTTCTGTGCTGCTAAACCAGTCTGGAACCCTGTTCCCATTAAAAATAGAAAGACAACACAGCCCAGGGATGTTTATTAGCGTGAGGAAGAAGGGAAATTGGGGGTTTTATTCACTGCAGCTAAAGGTCTGTGCACAGGAGTTCAACAGTAAGATTTTTAAAATTCAAAACATAAGAATGAGCAGCACTTCATTGCAGAGTTGAAAGATAATTGTGCAATTAACGGTGTAAGGTCAATAATGCCAGAGCTGGATGCTTCTGACAGATAGGGATAATCAATCCAGCCTCCATATGAAAGGCTCAGAGGTAGCAATGGAAAAATAACACAGTGCCAATGTTTCTGTGCCCTAATGAACACCAGACAAGTCATTATTGACTGGTTTTTACTTACTTTAAGTGCCAGAGCACAAGTATCTGCTTTGATTAAATGGAACTTTAGAATTTTGCCTTAAGTTCAGTTTCTGTCCTGATCTAAGTGAGGACATTAATTTGGGAATGCAGCAAAGTCTCCTCGTGGCAGCTGCAGTTCTGCTCAGGAAAATCCCCAGGAAAAATCCGGGTTTGTCAGGGAGGGCAAGGGCAGCATCCAGACTTGGCTGCATCAAAATTCCTTTAACCTTTGGCGCTGGGAGTGGCACCAGAGGGAGAACAAATCCAGAGCAGGGATCAGCAGCCACAGATCCAGGGAGAGGAACGAGGAGCCCTGAGGTGCTGAACGGTGCCAGAGTCATCTCCTCCCTGCTTTGTTTTCCCTGTGGAATCAGGAAATGCTCATGGCAGCATTTCAGCTGGGGAAGGATCCAGGGAGAGCCCAGAGCCCCTGGCAGGGCCTGAAGGGGCTCCAGGAGAGCTGGAGAGGGACTGGGGACAAGGATGGAGGGACAGCACACAGGGAATGGCTTCAGAGCAGGATTTGATGGGATTTTGGGAATCAGGAATTGTTCCCTGGGAGGGGATGGAATTCCCAGATTTGCTGTGGCTGCCCCTGGATCCCTGGAATGTTCAGTTCCAGGTTGGACACTGGGACAGTGGGAGGTGTCCCTGCCATGGCAGGGGGGGCTCTGGGGGGGATTTGGGGTCCCTGCCAGCCCAAACATCCCATAATAGGCAGGGACAGCGGTGCAGTGAGAGCTGGCGCTGGGAACACAAATCCCTTCCCAAGGTTTTGCTGTCCCTGCTCCCTCCACCTGCAGCCGGGACTCAGAACCGGCTCGGGGCGAGCGATTAACGATTAACGCGTTAATTCGGGGAGGCACGTGACTCATTAGGCATCAATTAGGGGGCTCATCCGCACACGGCTGATTAGGGGCCATCAGTGCCTCAAATTAAGCACGAAAAAGATGTTTTAACACAACCATATGGCCGTGCTTCAGAAGCAGTTAGAGCACAAATGGAGCGCAGTGACTGGCGATGAATGGGGGGAGAGGGGCCCAAATTTGCTTAGAGAGTCCCCCCTCCACTTTTGCTGCGGTTTTTAATGTGATCTAATGAATAAACAGAGTCAGCTTTAATTGCTGACTCACTCTGATGGAAAAGAGCTTCCAAAAGACCCTTCAAAGATCCTTTTCCTCCTCCCAGCCCGCTGGGAAGAAGAGCAGGGGGGATGATTTTCCCCTGGACTGAAGGTGAGGTCCTGCCTTCCCCTTCCCTTCACCCCGTGGTGCAATTCCCAATTTCCCCATCCAAGCAGGAGCCAGACTTTGCACACTTGTCCAGGGACAAGGTGGGATTTTGGATTTGGTGGGGGGATTTTGGAGATTTTGGATTTGGGAGGGGATGTGTGGGGTGGCCACCTGCAGTGGGCTCGTGGCTACGGGAGGGGAGTGGATGGAAAAGCTGCCTGGAGAGGTTGGGATTGCTGGGACAGTCCCAGTGTCCTGCAGTCACCACAAATCCCCAAATCCCCGGGGCTGGCAAAGCCCTCCCAGCCCCTGCAGTCCCAGCTGTGCCCGACCTTGTCACCCTGAGTGCCACCTCCAGGTGCCACCTGCAGGGATGGGCACTCCAAAGCTCCCTGGGCAGCCCCTGCCAAGGCCTGAGCTCCCTTTCCATGGGGAAATTCCTGCTGCTGTCCACCCTGAGTGTCAGGAGAGCGAATTGAGGTGGCCCAGGAGAGCCCACAGGGATGTTTGTGCTTTGGGGTCACCCCTCACAGGCAGCTCCAGTCAAGGGGAGCTCCCAGCTCCCTTCTCCAGGGCCCCGAACCCCAGCACAGCCAGGGGACAATGACAAATATTAGAGATGAGGCTCCTCCCCAGCCTATCGGGGGCAGAGGGGTTTTCAGATTGTCAACACTACCACTGTTCTTTGGGGGATAGTTTGTTATTTCCAGTGAAATCCTGGAATGGTTTGGGTTGGGAGAGACCCCAAATCCCCCCCAGAGCCACCCCTGTCATGGCAGGGACACCTCCCACTGTCCCAGTGTCCAACCTGGCCTTGGGCACTGCCAGGGATCCAGGGGTGGATCCTCTTTCCTTCTGCCCTGGAGTGAGGAGGGGACAATCCCTGAGTGCTGGATCCGACCCTGGGGGATGAATGAGGAGGAGGAAGAGGAGCAGAGTTTTGGGGGCACCCCTGGGATCCCCTGGGGGTGATCCCTGGCTGGGAAGGGCCCCTGCTCACCCTGCACAGCAGAGGGAAGGGATCCAGGTGCTGGTGTCCAGTTCCAGTGACAAATCCCCCAGTGCCACCCCGGAGGAGCTGGGACAGTGGGGACACTGCTCTGGCTGCCACGGTGGCATTTGGGGACGTGTCACCACTGGATCCTCCCCATCACCTGGTTTGAATGAAAAAGTTCTGGGCCTGGAGCCCCTCGTGTGGCCAGTGCTGTCACTGGGGCCCCCAACAGAAACCCCCGGTCACAAAATTTGGGAACAAGCTGCTCCTGAATGGGCCCAAGGGGCGGGGGGGGGCTGGTCCCTCCTTTATCCCACATTTCATAGCACGAGCTGGGGCCAAAAGGCAACTCCTGCAGCTTCCTGAGCCTTGGTCCTGTGTGACACATCCTGGGTGTGTCCCCCATCTGTGTGACACATCCTGGGTGTCCCTGGTCTGTGTGACACATCCCGGGTGTGTCCCTGTCCTGTGTGACACATCCTGGGTGTCCCTGGTCTGTGTGACACATCCCGAGTGTCCCTGATCTGTGACACATCCTGGGTGTCCCTGTCCTGTGTGACACATCCCGGGTGTGTCCCTGTCCTGTGTGACACATCCCGAGTGTCCCTGATCTGTGACACATCCTGGGTGTCCCTGTCCTGTGTGACACATCCCGGGTGTGTCCCTGTCCTGTGTGACACATCCTGGGTGTGTCCCTGTCCTGTGTGACACATCCTGGGTGTGTCCCTGGTCCTGTGTGACACATCCCGGGTGTCCCTGTCCTGTGTGACACATCCCGGGTGTGTCCCTGTCCTGTGTGACACATCCCGGGTGTCCCTGATCTGTGACACATCCTGGGTGTCCCTGATCTCTGTGACACATCCTGGGTGTCCCTGTCCTGTGTGACACATCCCGGGTGTGTCCCTGTCCTGTGTGACACATCCTGGGTGTGTCCCTGTCCTGTGTGACACATCCTGGGGGTGTCCCTGGTCCTGTGTGACACATCCCGGGTGTCCCTGATCTGTGACACATCCCGGGTGTCCCTGTCCTGTGTGACACATCCCGGGTGTGTCCCTGTCCTTTGTGACACATCCCGGGTGTCCCTGTCCTGTGTGACACATCCCGGGTGTCCCTGATCTGTGTGACACATCCCGGGTGTCCCTGTCCTGTGTGACACATCCTGGGTGTGTCCCTGGTCTGTGTGACACATCCTGGGTGTGTCCCTGGTCTGTGTGACACATCCTGTGTGTGTCCCTGTCCTGTGTGACACATCCTGGGTGTCCCTGATCTGTGTGACACATCCTGGGTGTGTCCCTGTCCTGTGTGACACATCCTGGGTGTCCCTCATTCTGTGACACATCCCGGGTGTCCCTGTCCTGTGTGACACATCCCGGGTGTCCCTGATCTGACACATCCCAGGTGTCCCTGATCTCTGTGACACATCCCGGGTGTCCCTCATTCTGTGTGACACATCCCGGGTGTCCCTGATCTGTGACACATCCTGGGTGTGTCCCTGTCCTGTGTGACACATCCTGGGTGTCCTGTCCTGTGTGACACATCCCGGGTGTCCCTGATCCGTGTGACACATCCCGGGTGTGTCCCTGGTCTGTGTGACACATCCCGGGTGTGTCCCTCATTCTGTGACACGTCCTGTGTGACACGTCCTGTGTCCCACTGGGGGTGCTCCAGCCCCACGCCAGAGCTCCTGGGATGTCCTGGGCCATGCAGGGGCCTGGAAAACCCCAATGCACCCATTTTGGGGGGGATTTTCCCCCTCCTTGTACTCCTGTAAGGATGTGATTCCACCCAGGATTATCAGATTTTGCCATGGCAACACGTTATTATAAATGCAAATGGAAGACTGGAAAAGGGGGAAGCCTTTGGTTCTCCTAATGAGATGACAAAAGGGATAACAGTGAAATATTCCATGTACTTTGAAACTGGAAAAATCCTCCTCTCCTCTGCCATGATTTTTCTGGAGAGCTGCTCAAGAGCTTTTGGATGGAGCCTGTGGAAGAAATAATTTGGTTTAATTTCATTTTTATTTAGTGAGTGGTGAGGTTGACACTTCACCTGCACCACTGGAAGGTCTGAGTGGCTGCTGCTGGTTTGGGAATTTGATCTGCAGGACAAGGAAAAGAGCAGTGGGAACATCACTTCTTTTAAACGAGGATTTCACTACCAGAAGCTGCTCCACCCTGACCTTTCATTTGTTTTTACAGCACCTGAGCCACTCCCACGTTCATCAGACATTTTCTGCATGTGGAATAAGGGAACTAATTGGGTTTAATTTCGACAAAGAGAAGCCCTGGCATGTGTGGAGTTGATTAAGAGTGAAATGCTGTGCAGGACCTTGAACGGAGAGCACCTGTAGCATCTTATTTTTTTAAATTATCCATCAGTATCTACCTTCCCCACTTGTGCAAGAATCTTCAGAGGGCACCATGAAATCCAGCGCCGAGCAGCCTCAGGGGAGGAGGAGAAGCTGGAATTGTTGCAGGTGCCAACCCCAGCCACTGCTCGTGTCAAAGAAAGGAAAATCCCCGACCCGGGGGCACGGGCCGGATGCTGCCACACATTCCCGGCGTGGGGACTGTGCCCCTGCCCTGGGGACAGATCCTGTGTGCACAGCCAGGAGCCTTCCCAGGGATTCCCAGAGCTTCAGGGCAGGAGCAGCTGCTCCTCACTGCCCTGCCCTGGCTGCAAACCTCCCCCATTCACCGAGCCTCTTTCAAGGCCCTTTAAAAATCCATTTCTTTAATGCTCCTGCAAACTCCCCCTGCCCACCCAGCTTTTTTTTTTTTTTTTTTTTTTTGCTAATTTGATGAAGACCACACACATAAAATCAAATGCTTTTGTCATTTGCTTCTCATT
This sequence comes from Acridotheres tristis, assembly GCA_037013685.1. Taxonomy (NCBI): domain Eukaryota; kingdom Metazoa; phylum Chordata; class Aves; order Passeriformes; family Sturnidae; genus Acridotheres; species Acridotheres tristis. The sequence continues at coordinate 114,552,246 of CM072884.1, forward strand.
GTCCCCCCTTGGTGAAAGGAAGCATCGCCTGCGTGGTGTGATCATAAACATGGGAGTTCAGAGCCTGGCACCTCTCCAAATGTTCATTTTTCAGGGCAGCATTTGGGATAATTGTGGGGCTTCATGGTAACTATCAATTATGGGAGTGGCTGGAAGCACCAGGACAGTTCTTGTGTGCTGAGAGTGTCCAGGGAAGGAGCCCAGGAGAGAAGGAGGATCCAGGGGAACCTTCCCAGGGAACAGGGACAGGAGGAGAGGGAACGGCCTCAGGCTGGGCCAGGGCAGGCTCAGCTTGGACAGCAGCAGGAATTTCCCCATGGAAAGGGAGCTCAGGCCTTGGCAGGGGCTGCCCAGGGAGCTTTGGAGTGCCCATCCCTGCAGGTGGCACCTGGAGGTGGCACTCAGGGTGCCAAGGTGGCCATGGGGCACAGCTGGGACTGCAGGGGCTGGGTAGAATTCCCAGGGAATCATTTGAAAGAATAACAAATGTCGAAACCATCCTGACTCAGACCTCACACGTTTCTCCCCAAATCCTCACAATTCACTGCTTTTGGGATCTACCCCTGACAAACAAATAGGGAATAGACGAGATTTCGTTTTAGAAAGGAAAAAAGTCTTCAAAAAGAAGATCAAATGAATGTGAAGGAATGAAATGGAGAAGTTGTGTCCAGAGGAGGAGCTGGGCTGATAAAGGCTGCCTGAGGCACTGCAGCAGCTCCAGGCTCCATGTGTGTCTCCACAGCACGGCAGGAATTGCAGCAAAGGCAGGATCATGTTCAGCCCTGAGGATTTTTCCAGGGATTTGGGTGATTTTAGTCCTGACAGAGCCCGTGGATAACCCCCCATGTTTGTGCAGTGTTTGTATTCATTTACTGTGGTTTGTTCATTCTGCAGAAGGAATTCTCTCCAGAAGTGTTCCCTCTGATTTGCAGCAGTGGCAGAGCTGGGAACATTCCAGCTGGGAACATTCCTGCTCTCTGAAGATCCACCTGCTCCCTGAAACCTGGAGATTTTCCCATTCTCATTCCCATTCCAGCTCCTCACTTGCTGTGCCAGGTGGGTTTGTACCAGAAGCCTGGTGGGTGGGATTGTTCTTGGATTGGGAATCACTGCTGGAAGCACATTTGGGATCAATAAACTGTAATAAACCTGAGGCTGTTCCTCTAAGTGCCTAAAAATGGTCACATCCAGAAAAAAAATTATACTTTACCTAAGAATTGCAAGCCTTTCCCTCCAGTGTTTGCTGCTGGAGAAAGATGCAGACACAGATCCCAGAATCCCCAAATCCCCGGGGCTGGCAAAGCCCTCCCAGCCCCTGCAGCCCCAGCTGTGCCCCATGGCCACCTTGTCACCCTGAGTGCCACCTCCAGGTGCCACCTGCAGGGATGGGCACTCCAAAGCTCCCTGGGCAGCCCCTGCCAAGGCCTGAGCACCCTCAGCCCCTCCTGGGGCTCCAGCCCCTTCCCAGCTCCATTCCCTGCCCTGGACATGCTCCAGCCTCTCAGTGTTTCTCCTGAAGACATTGAAGAAATGTCTTCATTAAATCCTGCTTTTATTTTATTTTCATTCCCTGTTACTTCCAAGCATCCAAACCCAAGCCAGCATCTTCCCCGAGCCAGTAACTCCAAAGGCTCAGCCATGGGACAGGTAACAGCATTCCATTCCATTCCCATTCCATTCCATTCCGTTCCATTCCCATTCCATTCCATTCCATTCCATTCCATTCCATTCCATTCCATTCCATTCCATCCCATTCCCATTCCATTCCATCCCATTCCCATTCCATTCCATTCCATTCCATTCCATTCCATTCCATTCCATTCCATTCCATCCCATTCCATTCCATTCCATTCCATTCCATTCCATTCCATTCCATTCCCATTCCATCCCATTCCATCCCATTCCATTCCATCCCATTCCATCCCATTCCATCCCATTCCATTCCATCCCATTCCATCCCATTCCATTCTCTGTACCCCCAGGCTAAAAATCCCCTTTGCCCGGAGCTGTTCCCAGCCTCCCACAGCCCTTACCTGGGGAAATAAAAGAGGGAAGGAGTGGATTGGTGAGCAGCACTGCAGCCTAACGGGCTAACGAGGCACATCCTGGCGAGCTGGAGCCACTTGGCTGCTGGGATGGCCACGGGCAACCTGGACAGGGGTCCCTGGGGACACCTGGGGACTTCCTGGGGGAACCTGCAAGCAGCTCCTGGCTCAGGAGCTCCTCAGCATTTAACCCAAGCCAGGCACAGCAAATCCCGTGCCAGGAGCCCCTGCCCGAGCTGGGCCAGCCCCTGTGACTCCAGAGCCTGGGCACAAAACTCCCAGAACGCCCCAGCAAGGACCCAGTGCCTGTCCTGTCCCCACAGTGCCCCTGTCCTGTCCCCCAGTGCCCTGTCCTGTCCCCCAGTGCCCCTGTCCTGTCCCCCAGTGCCCCTGTCCTGTCCCCACAGTGCCCGTCCTGTCCCCCAGTGCCCATCCTGTCCCCCAGTGTCCCTGTCCTGTCCCCACAGTGCCCATCCTGTCCCCCAGTGCCCCTGTCCTGTCCCCACAGTGCCCTGTCCTGTCCCCCAGTGCCCATCCTGTCCCCACAGTGCCCCTGTCCTCTCCCCTAGTGCCCTGTCCTGTCCCCCCAGTGCCCGTCCTGTCCCCACAGTGCCCTGTCCTGTCCCCACAGTGCCCCTGTCCTGTCCCCCAGTGCCCCTGTCCTGTCCCCCAGTGCCCGTCCTGTCCCCCAGTACCCCTGTCCTGTCCCCACAGTGCCCCTGTCCTGTCCCCCAGTGCCCCTGTCCTGTCCCCCAGTGCCCCTGTCCTGTCCCCACAGTGCCCTGTCCTGTCCCCCAGTGCCCCTGTCCTGTCCCCACAGTGCCCTGTCCTGTCCCCCAGTGCCCCTGTCCTGTCCCCAGTGCCCCCGTCCTGTCCCCCAGTGCCCTGTCCTGTCCCCACAGTGCCCCTGTCCTGTCCCCACAGTGCCCTGTCCTGTCCCCACAGTGCCCCTGTCCTGTCCCCCAGTGCCCCTGTCCTGTCCCCCAGTGCCCCTGTCCTGTCCCCCAGTGCCCCTGTCCTGTCCCCACAGTGCCCCGTCCTGTCCCCCAGTGCCCCTGTCCTATTCCCAGTCCCTGTCCTGTTCCATCCTGTCCCCCCGCCCTATTTCCCCAGTGTTCCTGTCCCATTCACTCTGTCCTGATCTGTCCCCCGTGTGCATCTTGTCCCCCAGTGCCCCTGTCCTGTCTCCACAGTCCTGTGCTATTTCCCCAGTACCCCTGTCCCACTCCCTCTGCCCTGTCCCCTCCATGCCCCTTGTCCCATTCCCCTTGTCCTGATCTGTCCCCCCCAGTGCCCCATCCCACTCTCCCTGCCCTGTCCCCCCATACCCCTGTCCCCTTTCCCCTGTCCCCTTTCCCCTGTCCTGCCCTGTCCCGTTTCCCCATGTCCCCGTCCCGCTGTTCCCATGGCAAGCAGCTCCGCTGAGGACCTGCCATGGTAGCCCAGCCCTTGCCCGCTCCGTGCCCCGCAGCGCTGCCCAGCCTGCGGTGCCAGAGCCGTGGCCCGGTGGCAATCGGAGCTGGGGGGACACGGCAGCGGGGCTGGAGAGAAATTCCAGCTCGAGGGACCCCTGGAGCCGTGTCCTGGCCGGGGAGGCGAGCGGGAGAAGGGCAGCGCTGCCGGAGCTGCCCCGGGAGCAGCGGGGCGCTGGCTCGGGACGTGGGCGAGGAGAGCCGGGAGGGACCCACAGAGAGCCCCGCTCCGGCCTGGGGGCTTTGGGGACATCTGGGGAGGGCTGGGGGGTTTGGGGACATCTGGGGAGGGCTGGGGGGTCTGGGGAGGGCAGGGAAGGTTTGGGGACGTTTGAGGAGGTCAGGGAAGGTTCGGGGACATTTGGGGAGGGCAGGGAAGGTTCGGGGATATTTGGGGAGGTTTGGGGAGGGCAGGGAAGGTTTGGGGACGTTTGAGGAGTTCGGGGAATTTGGGGACATTTGGGGAGGTCAGGGAAGGTTCGGGGACATTTGGGAAGGGTAGGGAAGGTTCGGGGACATTTGGGGAGGTCAGGGAAGGTTCGGGGACATTTGGGGAGGTTTGGGGAGGGCAGGGAAGGTTCGGGGACATTTGGGAAGGTTTGGGGAGGTCAGGGAAGGTTCGGGGACATTTGGGGAGTTCGGGGGATTTGGGGACATTTGGGGAGGTCAGGGAAGGTTCGGGGACATTTGGGGAGGTTTGGGGAGGGCAGGGAAGGTTCGGGGACATTTGGGGCCGCTCGGGACACACCCGGGACACCCGGGGGGGGGCGGGGCGCGCTCCCAACGCTCCCGGTCCCGCTGCGGCCGCGCCACCAGCGCCCCCCGGCGGCACCGAGAGGAACTGCGGGACCGGCAGCGGGGTTCGAGTGTGGGGACAGAACCGGGACCGGGGTTCATGAGCTGGGGACAGAACCGGGACTGGAATTCGAGTGTGGGGACAGAACCCGGACCGGGGTTCGAGCGCGGGGACAGAACCGGGACTGGGTTTGAGTGTGGGGACAGAACCGGGACCGGGTTTGAGTGTGGGGACAGAACCGGGCCCAGGCTGAGGCCGTTCCCTCTCCTCCTGTTCCTGCTCTGGAGCACAGCCCGACCCCCGGCTGTCGCCATTGCCACTGCCGTGCAGAGGGACAGTGTCTCCATGTCTCCATGGCCCTGTGGGAAGCAGCACAGCAGCAGCAGCAGCACGACCCTGGTACCACAGCTGCTCGTTTTTCACCACAAAAAGAAGCGTTCCCAAGATAGCACCACCCATTCCTTTGATATTCCAGGTTTTATTGAGTTTGGATTCAGGGTGGGGTGTGGTTCAGTAGTTCAATAAATACTGCAGAACTGCCTGAAGCCCCAGTGAGTTCCAGCAGGGAGTGAGTGCAGGAGCACTACATCAATAAAAGGTTTTCCACCTGGGGTGGAAAAACGGAGCTCTCTGAAAAGAGGTGGCAGGAGACCTTCACCAGTGGCATGTGGCCCTCGCAGGGTGGCACCTGACCTGTGGCCAAGGACAGCACTGGGCCCCTGCCAGGAAACTGCCTGAGCAATTAGACTAAATTAATGAATTTAATGCAGAATAAAACACGGCAGCAGCTCTGCCCTTCCTGCCCCCATTGCAGGACATTGAGCCAGTGCCAGGCTCTGCCCTGGAGGCCGAGAAGAGCCCAGGAAGCAACACCCCTCCCACCCATCTGCTCCTTCCAAAGGCTTTCTGGAAAGGCCAGAGGGGATGAGGACAGGGAGCAGCAGAGGGACGAGGCTCTGGCAGGGTGGGGACACTGCAGGTGTCAGCTGGACACTCAATACAGCGACCCTGGGGATTCCCTGCCGAGGAAAAGGGACCAGCCTGGTGTGTGCACCTCCTCTGGAACACGAGGAGCAGCCTTCGGTGACTGCAAGGGACAGTCAAGGACAGACCTGTGAGTGGCACCAGCACCTCCCCGTCCCCCTCCTGCCTGCAGGGCTCCGTGGAAGGCCGTGCCAGAGCACTGCACTCCCTGGAAGCCCAGGCACTAAAGCAATACTCACCTATGCATGTGCCCCACCCCTGCGGGTGGGGAAGCTACACCACCCCCCTCCCTCCCAGCCCCAGCATCCTCCCGTTGCTGCAGACGCCCCTGTCCCAGCAGCTCCGGCTGGGACGGCTCTGCTGCAGCCCTGGGCTGTCCCTTAGGAGCCACACATGAGGCACTCCTCCCTGTTCTCCAGGGAGCACACCATGGCTGCCTTGTTCCTCTCCTTCTCCTCCTCCTCCCTGGCCTTCTCCCGGTCCCGCAGCTTCTCCTTGTTGAGGGTGAACTGGATGGGGTTGGCAGCGGGCTTTGTGCGCAGGTAGTACATGCCAGTCTTCAGGCCCTGGGGACAGGGGCACCCTCAGGGCTGGGACCCTCGGGGCTGGGACCCTCAGGGCTGGGACCCTCAGGGCTGGGACCCTCGGGGCTGGGAGCCTCGGGGCTGGGAGCCTCGGGGCTGGGACCCTCGGGGCTGGGACCCTCGGGGCTGGGAGCCTCGGGGCTGGGACCCTCGGGGCTGGGAACCTCAGGGCTGAGAGCCTCGGGGCTGGGGCCTCGGGGCTGGGAACCTCGGGGCTGGGACCCTCGGGGCTGGGACCCTCGGGACTGGGAACCTCAGGGCTGGGACCCTCAGGGCTGGGAGCCTCGGGGCTGGGAACCTCAGGGCTGGGGCCTCGGGGCTGGAGCCTGTGCAGGCACCCCACTCTGCACATAACCCAGGGGAAAACGGGGTTCTGGGGAGGAAACAGCCCTTTGTCCTTCCTGGAATCCATGGGATCAGCTGTGCCAGGATTTATCAGTCCCTGGGTACCAAATTTATCAGGTCCCATGTGTTGGGAACAAGCCTCTGATCACAGATAACACCCTTGTTTTTGGGAACAAAACCCCAGCCCGAGAAAATGCCCCATATGTGTGGGGAAGATCCCCAATCCCAGCTGATCCCCATATGTGTATGGAAGATCCCCAATCCCATTTGATCCCCCTGTGTGTGTGGAAGGTCCCCAATCCCAGCTGATCCCCCTGTGTATGAAGATCCCCAATCCCAGCTGATCCCCCTGTGTATGAAGATCCCCAATCCCATTTGATCCCCCTGTGTATGAAGATCCCCAATCCCATTTGATCCCCCTGTGTATGAAGGTCCCCAATCCCAGCTGATCCCCCTGTGTATGAAGGTCCCCAATCCCATTTGATCCCCCTGTGTATGAAGGTCCCCAATCCCATTTGATCCCCCTGTGTATGAAGGTCCCCAATCCCATTTGATCCCCCTGTGTATGAAGGTCCCCAATCCCAGCTGATCCCCCTGTGTATGAAGGTCCCCAATCCCATTTGATCCCCCTGTGTATGAAGGTCCCCAATCCCATTTGATCCCCCTGTGTATGAAGGTCCCCAATCCCATTTGATCCCCCTGTGTATGAAGATCCCCAATCCCATTTGATCCCCCTGTGTATGAAGGTCCCCAATCCCAGCTGATCCCCCTGTGTATGAAGGTCCCCAATCCCATTTGATCCCCCTGTGTATGAAGGTCCCCAATCCCATTTGATCCCCCTGTGTATGAAGGTCCCCAATCCCAGCTGATCCCCCTGTGTATGAAGATCCCCAATCCCATTTGATCCCCCTGTGTATGAAGGTCCCCAATCCCATTTGATCCCCCTGTGTATGAAGGTCCTCAATCCCAGCTGATCCCCCTGTGTATGAAGGTCCCCAATCCCATTTGATCCCCCTGTGTATGAAGGTCCCCAATCCCATTTGATCCCCCTGTGTGTGTGGAAGGTCCCCAATCCCAGCTGATCCCCCTGTGTATGAAGGTCCCCAATCCCATTTGATCCCCCTGTGTATGAAGGTCCCCAATCCCAGCTGATCCCCCTGTGTATGAAGGTCCCCAATCCCAGCTGATCCCCCTGTGTATGAAGGTCCCCAATCCCATTTGATCCCCCTGTGTATGAAGGTCCCCAATCCCAGCTGATCCCCCTGTGTATGAAGATCCCCAATCCCAGCTGATCCCCCTGTGTATGAAGGTCCCCAATCCCATTTGATCCCCCTGTGTATGAAGGTCCCCAATCCCATTTGATCCCCCTGTGTATGAAGGTCCCCAATCCCATTTGATCCCCCTATGTATGAAGGTCCCCAATCCCAGCTGATCCCCCTGTGTATGAAGGTCCCCAATCCCAGCTGATCCCCCTGTGTATGAAGGTCCCCAATCCCAGCTGATCCCCCTGTGTATGAAGGTCCCCAATCCCATTTGATCCCCCTGTGTATGAAGGTCCCCAATCCCATTTGATCCCCCTGTGTGTGTGGAAGGTCCCCAATCCCATTTGATCCCCCTGTGTATGAAGGTCCCCAATCCCATTTGATCCCCCTGTATATGAAGATCCCCAATCCCAGCTGATCCCCCTGTGTATGAAGGTCCCCAATCCCATTTGATCCCCCTGTGTATGAAGGTCCCCAATCCCATTTGATCCCCCTGTGTATGAAGGTCCCCAATCCCATTTGATCCCCCTGTGTATGAAGGTCCCCAATCCCATTTGATCCCCCTGTGTATGAAGGTCCCCAATCCCAGCTGATCCCCCTGTGTATGAAGGTCCCCAATCCCATTTGATCCCCCTGTGTATGAAGGTCCCCAATCCCATTTGATCCCCCTGTGTATGAAGGTCCCCAATCCCAGCTGATCCCCCTGTGTATGAAGGTCCCCAATCCCATTTGATCCCCCTGTGTATGAAGGTCCCCAATCCCATTTGATCCCCCTGTGTATGAAGGTCCCCAATCCCAGCTGATCCCCCTGTGTATGAAGGTCCCCAATCCCATTTGATCCCCCTGTGTATGAAGGTCCCCAATCCCAGCTGATCCCCCTGTGTATGAAGGTCCCCAATCCCATTTGATCCCCCTGTGTATGAAGGTCCCCAATCCCAGCTGATCCCCCTGTGTATGAAGGTCCCCAATCCCATTTGATCCCCCTGTGTATGAAGGTCCCCAATCCCATTTGATCCCCCTGTGTATGAAGGTCCCCAATCCCATTTGATCCCCCTGTGTGTATGAAGGTCCCCAATCCCATCTGATCCCCCTGTGTATGAAGGTCCCCAATCCCAGCTGATCCCCCTGTGTATGAAGGTCCCCAATCCCAGCTGATCCCCCTGTGTATGAAGGTCCCCAATCCCATTTGATCCCCCTGTGTATGAAGGTCCCCAATCCCATTTGATCCCCCTGTGTGTGTGGAAGGTCCCCAATCCCATTTGATCCCCCTGTGTATGAAGGTCCCCAATCCCAGCTGATCCCCCTGTGTATGAAGGTCCCCAATCCCAGCTGATCCCCCTGTGTATGAAGGTCCCCAATCCCATTTGATCCCCCTGTGTATGAAGGTCCCCAATCCCATCTGATCCCCCTGTGTGTGTGGAAGGTCCCCAATCCCATTTGATCCCCCTGTGTATGAAGGTCCCCAATCCCATTTGATCCCCCTGTGTATGAAGGTCCCCAATCCCAGCTGATCCCCCTGTGTATGAAGGTCCCCAATCCCAGCTGATCCCCCTGTGTATGAAGGTCCCCAATCCCATTTGATCCCCCTGTGTGTGTGGAAGGTCCCCAATCCCAGCTGATCCCCCTGTGTATGAAGGTCCCCAATCCCATTTGATCCCCCTGTGTATGAAGGTCCCCAATCCCATTTGATCCCCCTGTGTATGAAGGTCCCCAATCCCATACCTGTTTCCAGCCATAGAAGTGCATGCTGGTGAGCTTCCCGTAGTTGGGCTCAGCAATGTGGATGTTGAGGGACTGGCTCTGGTCGATGAAGGCCCCTCTGTCTGCAGCCATCTTCAGGATGGTTTTCTGGGAGATCTCCCACACGGTCTTGTAGAGCTGCTTCAGGTCATCAGGAATCTCAGGGATGTTCTGGAAGGAACACGAGGAGTTTTGCAGTGGGGAAAGCACTGACAGCCCAGGCCTCCCTGTTTATAACAATGAATTCTTCAGGGATTGCTGGGGCTCCTGTCAGCAATCCTGACTGGGACTGAGGCCTGTACAGCTGAGCCCTATCCCTCAATCCAGGCACAGAATCCCAGAAGGGTTTGGGACAGGAGGGACCCTAAAACTCATCCCACCCCTGCCATGGCAGGGACACCTCCCACTGTCCCAGGCTGATCCAGCCTGGCCTTGGGCACTGCCAGGGATCCAGGGGCAGCCACAGCTGCTCTGGGCACCCTGTGCCAGCCCTGCCCACCCTGCCAGGGAACAATTCCTAATTCCCAAAATCCCATCCAGCCCTGCCCTCTGGCACTGGGAGCCATTCTCTGTGCCCTGTCCCTCCATCCCTTGTAAACATCTCTCCATGTTTCCTGTTGGCTCCTTTAGGTCCTGGAAGGCCACAATGAGGTCACCCTGGAGCCCTCTCTTCTCCAGGCTGAACAATCCCAATTCTCTCAGCCTTTCCTTGCAGGAGAGGTGCTTCATCCCTCTGGTAACTTGGTGGCCTCCTCTGGACATGCTGTGTCTGCAAACACCCTCAGCTCCCCCTCAGCACTTACATGTGGATAGGATGGATTTTAGGGCAAGGCTCTTCCCCCAGAGGGTGCTGGCACTGCCCAGGCTCCCCAGGGAATGGGCACAGAGCTCCAGGAGCTGCCAGAGATGCCCAGGCTGGGATTGCTGGGGAGTCTGGGCAGGGCAGGGGTGGGATCAAAGATCCCTGTGAGTCCCTCCCAGCTCAGGATATTCATGATTTTCCCCGCTATGAAATCACCCCTTTATTATCTTCCTGTTAAGTGTGAATCCAGAAGGAGCAGGCCCTGCCTGGCAGAGTCCCTGCCCTGCTCCCTGTACCTGGATGGAGCCATTGTGGGCAATGATCTGGTTCTTCATCTCCTCGTTCCACAGGCCCCTCTCCGTGAGATCCTTCAGCAAGTGGGGATTCACAACCTGCCAGGGGCAGAAACCAAAGGTTTTTAAATGGTGGAACAAGATCCTGCACGTTCCTGACAGACCCTCAGCCCTGAAGTGTTCCAGTCCAGGCTGGACAGGGCTTGGAGCAGCCTGGCACTGTGGGAGGTGTCCATGCCCTGAATCACCTTTAGGGTCCCTCCAAACCATTCTGGGATTGCACTGAACACGGCAAATTAGAAAGGGGGCTGTATGGAACTGCCCTGCATGAGCAACTCCAAAAGATGGGAAAGGAGAGACCTTGCTGTTGCAGGGCCAGTGGCCACAACCTGAGTTCCCTAAGAAGGGTGTAAACAATCAAGACTGATGTCAGGAGGGGAAAGGCCAGAACAGGGGCAGGCTGAGTACTGGGAAGAAAACACAGCCACCTTTTCCTGCTGGGACTGGGGTCTCTGTCCCCTACACCGGGAGGCAGGGCAGTGATCCTCCTGTTCCACCTCCCCATTCCTGTCTGGGGTGATCCTGCAGCACTGAGGGAAGGCATGGACACACCTCCCAAACAGGGACAGCCTCCCCCTGTCTCCAGAGGGGTCTTTGCTAACTCCAGCCTCCAGAACTGCCTTGTTTCACTCCCCTTCCCAACTGACAGACCCCTCTGAGCCTGTGGAGCTCTCCCATGGCCCCTTCAGACCCTCGAGTGCTTCACAGCTCCTTCTCAGGACCGTGGTCTCAGCTATTCTCCCCAGGTCCCTTCCATCACATCCCCAACCCCCCTCAGCAGTTATTCCTGCAGCCCACCTTGAGACCCACAAAGGTTTTTCCAAAAGCAGCACTTGTTTGTCATCTCACCTATTCCATGGTGACTGGAACACACAGAGCTGGAGTCCTGCAGCACCCAGTGCTCCAGGTGCTGGCACACAAACTTCCAGCTGAACTGAGGCCCCAGGTGTGAGGCCTCCCCTTGTCTTCCTCAGTCATAAAACATCAGGAGAGAGCCCAGCTGCCCCCAGAGCTCACCTGGAACTCCCCTGAGAGGACCCTGCGTGTGTAGATGTTGCTGGTGTAGGGCTCGATGGACTCGTTGTTGCCCAGGATCTGGGCAGTGGAGGCTGTTGGCATGGGGGAAATGAGGAGGCTGTTCCTGACACCGTATCTGGGGACAACAGGCAGAGTCAGGAGCTGCAGCCAAGGGAGACAGGGCAGGAAGAGCCAGGAACAGCACTGGGAAATCTGGGATAACCTGCAAAGCTTCACAGGGAAAAGGGAGCACCCCTGGCACTGTGGGTCAAGTGTGTTGGAACCCTGAAGCCTGAGAGTTTTGAGCTTTCTGAGCTTTCTGGCACTGCCCCCCTGCACAACACTGCTTTGGACCTGAGCCCTTGGACAAAGCTCCCAAATGTGAGTGATGGAGTTAAAATCAGGGCTGTGGAGTTCAATAGAAGTGTGTGATTGCACATAGTGAGGGGTTTGGGATTTGGCGTTTTTAGACTATAGTAATAGGTATGGAACAAGATGGAGGCCCTTGGGCATTGTCTCTGTCTTCTTCCATCTTCTCCCTAGTTTCAAGTAATTTTTGGTTGAACAGTCAGTGCTGCACTGTGGGTCACAGGGGTTTGGTTATTGGGTCAAAACTATAAATAATACAGGTGTTAATTCTCTACTGGACTGTTTAGCTTTAAGAGACCTTGTAACTAGCTAAATTCAGCTCCATTTTGCTCACTTGTAGCTGAAGTTTTGCAGAACTCTCTGTACTTTAGATAAGATTTAATAAACAACCAAATCTGAACAAGAAATTCATCTCCTTGATGTTTCTAATCCTGACTCCGAGTGAAGGCAGAAGAAAATGAAGACAAGGCACTAATTGGGTGCTGCAGGTAACTCATTACAAAGTGCAAGTGCAGTCAGGGGCTCTGCCATCCTCACCTCTCATCAGAGGCTTTCCCCAGTGATTCAGGCATGGGATGGGTGCAGGCTCTGCACACCCACAGCCCTGGGGCAGAGCTGGACCAGCAGCCCATGAGGAGGCTGAAACCTCTCCACACACAGGACAGGGCACAGATTTACCACATTTAAAAGTGAGAGCCAAACAGGCAGAATTAGTCCATGACAGGCACTTCACACTTCAGTGATTCCTGTCTTTAGGATGTTCAAGGCTCAGCTTGTCCCTGGCAGCAGGGCAGAGCCCCCAAGGGCAGCTCATGGCTCACTCCTCACTACACTGGTTTAATGGGAGCACAAATCCTCCTGCTGGATGCATCCAGAATGGAATTAGAGCTCAGCTAAAGCAGAGCAGTGAGGGTGAGGCCTTCCTCGGCCTGGGAAGGACAAAAATGAAAGAAGAACACCCAAAAAACAGCTCAGAGGAAAGATCTGCTGGGGTGGGGGGAACACGTGGGGCTGTTTTCACACTTGCACCCTGCCTTTAGTTCTCAGAAGACAGAACATATCAAATTCATATCCAGAGCCAGGCTGGATGGGGCTGGGAGCAGCTGGGACACTGGGAGGTGTCCCTGCCATGGCAGGGGTGGCACTGGGTGGGCTCTTCCCACCCGACCCAGTCTGGGATTTATCTGACATCTACTACAAACCCTGCAGGGTTACTCACTTGGCAATCTTCTCCTTCAAAGCCTTCCAGTCCCAAAGGTCAGAGGGGGTGACATTCCACATGTCATACTGAAGGATCTGAGGAACACAGTTTGGTCCAAATTACAGAGGGCACTCATTTCTCCATGGTTTATAAATCCCATTGGAAATGGACCAGTTATTTCTCTTAATTCTTCTCTCCAATTAGATCTCAGTGAAGCTCTGGTATGACCTGACAAGCACTCCATCTTGTGACTGCTCCAGAGCACAGCCAGCACAGGCTGAGTCTTGTCTTTTCCCATCAGAGAATCCCAGAATATCCTGAGTGGGAATAAACCCACAGCCCTGCCCTGCCCAGCCCCCCCAGCAATCCCAGCCTGGGCATCCCTGGCAGCTCCTGGAGCTCTGACCTCAGGCTGCTCCAGGCTGGACTGACCAAGTGACCTCGTGGGGCCCCTCCAGACCCTTCCCCATCCCCGTGTCCCCCTCTGGACTCTCCTGACACCCAGAACTGTCCCCAGCACCGGAGCTGAGCCAGGTGGGACAATCCCTGCCCAGGCTGGCGATGCTGGTGTCCCCAGGACAGGGATGTCCCTCCAGGCTCCAAGGCATGGCTGACTCAGATCCCAGTGGCCATGAACCAGGTCCCTGCAGCAGCCCAGGCACAGGGTCAGCTCTCCAGAGCCGTTCCCTGGCACTCACCCCCTTGCTGACCGGAGAGCCCTCGTAGGTGTCGTAGGGGCCCTGCTCCCTGGCCAGCTCACAGCTGGCCTCCAGGGCCCCGTAGTAGATGGTCTCAAAGATGTGCTGGTTGAGGAGCTGGGCCTGGGGGCTCTCAAACGGGAACCTCATGAGGATGAAGGCGTCGGCCAGGCCCTGCACGCCGATTCCAATGGGGCGGTGCCGCCGGTTGGAGCGCTCGGCCTGCGGGACAGCACACACGGCGGTGACACACGGCAGTGACACGGGAGTGACACACAGGACAGCACACACGGCGGTGACACACGGCAGTGACACGGGAGTGACACGGGAGTGACACACAGGACAGCACACACGGCGGTGACACACGGCAGTGACACACGGCAGTGACACACGGCAGTGACACACAGGACAGCACACACGGCGGTGACACACGGCAGTGACACGGGAGTGACACACAGGACAGCACACACGGCGGTGACACACGGCAGTGACACGGCAGTGACACGGGAGTGACACACAGGACAGCACACACGGCGGTGACACACGGCAGTGACACGGGAGTGACACACAGGACAGCACACACGGCGGTGACACACGGCAGTGACACGGCAGTGACACGGGAGTGACACACAGGACAGCACACACGGCGGTGACACACGGCAGTGACACGGCAGTGACACGGGAGTGACACACAGGACAGCACACACGGCGGTGACACACGGCAGTGACACGGGAGTGACACACGGGAGTGACACACGGCAGTGACACACAGGACAGTGACACACGGCGGTGACACACGGCAGTGACACGGGAGTGACACACGGGAGTGACACACAGGACAGTGACACACGGCAGTGACACACGGCAGTGACACGGCAGTGACACACGGGAGTGACACACAGGACAGTGACACACGGCGGTGACACACGGCAGTGACACGGGAGTGACACACGGGAGTGACACACGGCAGTGACACACGGGAGTGACACACAGGACAGCACACACGGCAGTGACACACGGGAGTGACACGGGAGTGACACGGGAGTGACACACAGGACAGCACACACGGCGGTGACACACGGCAGTGACACGGGAGTGACACACGGCAGTGACACACGGGAGTGACACACGGGAGTGACACACGGGAGTGACACACGGGAGTGACACACGGCAGTGACACACGGGAGTGACACACGGGAGTGACACACGGGAGTGACACACAGGACAGCACAAACAGCAGTGACACACGGCAGTGACACGGGAGTGACACACGGGAGTGACACACAGGACAGCACACACGGCAGTGACACACAGCAGTGACACACGGCAGTGACACACAGGGGTGACACACGGCAGTGACACACAGGGGTGACACACGGGAGTGACACACGGCAGTGACACACATGGCAGTGACACACAGGAGTGACACACAGGACAGTGACACACGGGAGTGACACACAGGAGTGACACACAGGACAGTGACACACGGCAGTGACACACAGGGGTGACACACGGGAGTGACACGGCAGTGACACACGGGAGTGACACACAGGACAGCACACACGGCAGTGACACACAGGAGTGACACAGGAGTGACACACGGCAGTGACACACGGCAGTGACACACAGGAGTCACACACAGGAGTCACACACAGGAGTGACACACGGCAGTGACACACAGCAGTGACACACAGCAGTGACACACGGCAGTGACACACAGCAGTCACACACAGGAGTCACCTCCAGCACATCTGGGGGGTAAAAGCAGCCTGGGATGGGCTCTGGGAGCCAAACCTGCTGCAATGTGCTGTGAGCTCTGCATCCACACACCTCCCACCCTGCCACTGCCTGCTGAGGCCCAGACCGAGTTTGTCAGAGCTCAGCACAGACTGTGACTGTGCAACCCAGGAAAGGCAGCCAGGATTTTGATGTTTAGATTATGTTTTATTAAATGTCTTCATTTATCAGAATGTGCCGAATCTGCATCACTGAGGTTGGAAAATCCTCTGAGCCCACCAAGTCCAACTGCTCCCCAACAGTGCCAAGGCCACCACTGACCATGTCCCCAGGTGCCACATCCACACAGATATAAATCCCCTCCAGGGATGAGGAGTTCAGCACTGCCCAGGGCAGTCTGTGCCGGGGCTGCACAGCCCTTTCCATTAAGAAATTTCTCCTAATGTTCAGCTTAAACCTCTCCTGGCACAGGTCGAGGCCATTTCCTCCTGTCCTCTTCCTTGCTCTCTGGGAGCAGAGCCTGGCCCCCACCTGGCTGCCCCTCCTGCCAGGGAGTTGTAAAACCGACCAAAATGAGTTGCACTTCCTCAGGATCTTTCCAGGATCCTTCTCTTTGTTCCACTTCCCACTCTGTTCCTAGTGCTGGTCTGTGCTCCATGGAAATCCTCACACATGAAAAAATTCCAAAGGCAGAACCAGAGTGGGAAGGTTTCCTGCAGCTGCTTCACCACAGAACTGCTCTGGGCTGAAGCTCAGGCAGGCACTGACAGGTCTCGCCTGGGAACAGGTGACTCAAAGAGCTCCCAACAGGTCTGTGGGGCTCCCCTGTGATTCCTTGTGTCCCAGACTGCTCTGGGATTGCTCTGGGCTGGATTCAGCCCTGCCCCAGCCCAGCACTCACCTCTGGCACAGGGTAGTAGTTGATATCAATGATTTTGTTGAGGTTTCGGACGATGACCTTGGTGACCTCAGCCAGCTTCTTGAAGTCATAGGTGTGCTCAGGGGTCACATACATGTTCAGGGCAATGGAGGCCAGGTTACACACAGCCACCTGTGGGCACGGACAGGGAATCACTGAGAATGGGACAGGAACACGCAGCTCTGCCCCAAACTGCACAGAAACAGCCTGCCAGGGAACGTGCCAGGCTGGCAAAGTGCACCCCTTGCTCCTCTGGCAGGGCAGAAGGTGTGCAGAAGGTAATGACAGTTCAGGAAAGCTCAGCAGAAATTGGTATGAGCAGAAAAATCCTGTCCTGGTCAGTCCTACTGCCTGGAAACCATCCTCACACAGAATTCCAGAAGGGGTTGGGATGAAAGGAATTTTCAAGCCCCGTTTGTTCCTTGTCACTTTCCCTTTGAAGGGTGTCTTGTGCCATCCCAAATCCTCCACAGGAGTGGGAAGGGAACCCACGGTCAGTGGGAGAGCTGTGAGCACTGAGCTCAGAAGTGTCTCAGCTGCCTGTTCCCTTCCCCAGCAGCAGTCAGACACACCCCAGAGCCGCTGGGGGCACTCCCAGCTCCCTCCCGCACCCACCTCCTCCTTGCTGGTGTATTCCACGATCTCGGTGCACAGGTTGCTGCACTTGATGGTGCCCAGGTTCTGCTGGTTGCTCTTCCTGTTGCAGGAGTCCTTGTAGAGCATGTAGGGGGTGCCAGTCTCGGTCTGGGACTCGATGATGGCGTACCAGAGCTGCTGGGCCTTCACCACCCTGCGCACGCGGCCCTGCCGCTCGTAGCTGCAACACGCACGGAGCTGGGTCAGCCCCAGGGCCCGGCAATCCTTTACACCCCCGGGCTCTGGGGCAGCCAAGGCCCTGCTCACTGCTGAGCCCTCTCAGCAGGGCAGCAGCACTGTCCCTGTTTAAGGGGAACAGATCTTTCACCACAGCAATCCCACACAAAGCCACGGAGGGCTCTGAGCAGGGTGTCCCTCTGTGGTGACAGAATTCACACACAGCTCCACCCTGACAGGTCACAGTGTGGACACATCCCCATCCTCACATCTTAATCAATCTGACAAAGAGCCCGGTGGCCACCTCTGGGCCCCCTCCCAAGGGGGAGCTTGCCCTTGTTGCTCAGATGCACATGAGCTGCCTGGAGAACCAGGTGTCACCCAGGTGCCTCAGTTCTGAGATGTGTCCTACAGAGACTCCATGTGCCCAGTAAAATGATTTTAAAGGATTTGGACTAATTACATTTTCAATACCTAGCGTGGAGAGGTGATCTCTAAGCATGGCAGGGCTCACAAACTTGAGAAAAATACCCTGGATCCTACAGGACACAGGCAGCTCTGGGAGAGCATGGCACCACTTACAGGTCTGCTCACTCCTCTTACCTCTCATAGAGCTTCTCAAATTCCTCTCCCCAGACATCATCCAGGCCGGGACACTCATTTGGGCACATTAAGGACCAGTCCTATAAAGGGGAAAAATATTCGGAGGAAATCTTCAGGCACTCTGCTGATTAAAGCTGTGGCTGTCCCTGGATCCCTGGCAGTGCCCAAGGCCAGCTTGGACACTGGGACAGTGGGAGGTGTCCCTGCCATGGCAGGGGTGGCACTGGATGAGTTTTAAGGTCCCCCCCCAAGCCAAACCAGTCCAGGATTCTGTGAAATACAAGCAGGCATAAGAAGAACAATTCAGTGAGAAAATGTTGATGCTTTCAGAAAACCCAAGTCAGAACAGCCCAACGGTCCAAGAACAAGTCATGGGCTGTGAGATTAAACCCTGAAGCAGAACCCCGAGCTGCAGCTGCCCAGCTCCATTCTCCACCTGCACTGCCAAGCTCTCAAACAAGGTGCAGCAGCTCCTCCAGGAAGGTCCTGGAAGGAACAAGGAGCAAAGCAGCTCTGCAGCCCTTCCTGAGCTCCTTCCAGGGCTGCTCCTCCTCTACCACCAGAGCTTTTCTGTGCCAGCCAAATTCTCACCTGGTTGGTTTCCACTCGCTTCATGAAGAGATCAGGGATCCAGAGAGCAAAGAACAGGTCCCTGGCTCGCTGCTCTTCTTTGCCTGTGTTCTTCTTCAGGTCCAGGAACTCAAAGATGTCCAAGTGCCACGGCTCCAGGTAGATGGCAAAAGCCCCAGGTCTCTGGGACACAGGACACAATCTGGATCAGAACAACCTGTCCTTGCAAAGAAACCTCCTGCCCTGCTCCTGAGTGCCCACAGCACCCCGAACGAGCTGGGAACTGGGGGGCAGCACCGGATACCAACACAAGGGGAAAAATGCCCTTTCATGATTGTGTGCCACCCACTGCCACTCCATCAGCTCCCTGCTGCTCATGGCACAACCCTTCCCAGGGGAGAGCTCTCCCTGTGAGGGATGGGGGCTCCAGAATGGCTTTTAAAATGCTGTTTGTTGTATCCAGAGGATACAGCAGTTTATTTATTATTTTAAATGCTGTTCATTGTATCCAAATGATACAGCAATTTATTTATTATTTGAAATGCTGTTTATTGTATCCAAATGATCCAGCCATTTATTTATTATTTTAAATGCTGTTTATTGTATCCAAATGATCCAGCAGTTTATTTATTATTTTAAATGCTGTTTATTGTATCCAGAGGATGCAGCAATTCACAGGTAGTGACAAGAGCCCAGCCCACAGCTGTCAGCCACAGCTGGGGGTTTGTGTGAAGCCTCTCTAGTTCTGGTTCCAATGCATTCCAGACTTTTCATTGCAGAGCATCTTAATACATGACAACCAATCAATACTTTTACTATTACCTGTTGCCTATCATAACTACTAACATTACCATATTTATGTAACTATTTTTCAATTACAAAAACTTAGTATATATTACAGTTTAAGCTAGAAGTTGTTCTTCAGTTTTCTTACAGTGAAAAATTTTGAGATCTTTCTTTTTACTTGCAACATGGCATTGTTGTTTACCTGTAAAAATTTTCTTGCTTAGTAAAAACATATTTTGTTTAAGGTGAATTTATCCTTTGTTTTAAATCATAAAAAGCCCTTTCAACTCATTTTACCCTTTGGCTTCTAGTTATCCAGAAAGACTGGCTCAACAATTTCTTCTTTATCAAAACTTGCTACCATTTCTATTCATTCTTCAAATTCTACTTTTAAAAATCTTTCTGTTATACATACGTATCTGTGAGACTTTTCTGTCAAATCCTTGTCCTTCCCAGCATCTCCCACTGCCCCAGGCTCCCTCCTGGGCCCTCACTGCAGGTACCTTGTTCCCACCCTGGTCCACGTAGCGGGCGGTGTTGTTGTACACCCTCAGCATGGGGACGAGCCCGTTGGAATTCCCGTTTGTCTGCAGAGACAAAACCCATCAGTGAACACCTCCTGCTTTGACTGCATCTCCTGGGGGCCTTTCCTCAGCCTGCACAGCTCTTACACTGATCACCAGCAATTATTTCTAGTCTCTTCCTGTCCTGCCTTAGGGCAAATCAGGGAGGAAACAAATACATTTGTACTCTCAAATACAACCATCATGTAGTCACCCCAAGACACTCCCTCACACCATTTCTGACAAAAAAGTATTTATCAGATATGTGTCCCAGAGTCCCCAGCAGTGTCCCCACTGGGGACACCCACCCCAGCAATGTCCCATTGGGGACACTCACCCCAGCAATGTCCCCACTGGGGACACTCACCCCAGCAATGTCCCACTGGGGACACTCACCCCAGCAATGTCCCATTGGGGACACTCACCCCAGCAATGTCCCCACTGGGGACACTCACCCCAGCAATGTCCCATTGGGGACACTCACCCCAGCAATGTCCCCACTGGGGACACTCACCCCAGCAATGTCCCCATTGGGGACACTCACCCCAGCAATGTCCCATTGGGGACACTCACCCCAGCAATGTCCCCACTGGGGACACTCACCCCAGCAATGTCCCACTGGGGACACTCACCCCAGCAAGCCCGGGGAACCACCCCGGCCCCGGGGACCCCATGTCCCACTGGGGACACTCACCCCAGCAATGTCCCCATTGGGGACACTCACCCCAGCAATGTCCCACTGGGGACACTCACCCCAGCAATGTCCCCACTGGGGACACTCACCCCAGCAATGTCCCACTGGGGACACTCACCCCAGCAATGTCCCATTGGGGACACTCACCCCAGCATTGTCCCCACTGGGGACACTCACCCCAGCAATGTCCCCACTGGGGACACTCACCCCAGCAATGTCCCACTGGGGACACTCACCCCAGCAATGTCCCCATTCAGGACACTCACCCCAGCAATGTCCCATTGGGGACACTCACCCCAGCAATGTCCCCACTGGGGACACTCACCCCAGCAATGTCCCATTGGGGACACTCACCCCAGCAATGTCCCCATTGGGGACACTCACCCCAGCAATGTCCCACTGGGGACACTCACCCCAGCAATGTCCCCATTGGGGACACTCACCCCAGCAATGTCCCACTGGGGACACTCACCCCAGCAATGTCCCCACTGGGGACACTCACCCCAGCAATGTCCCACTGGGGACACTCACCCCAGCAATGTCCCCACTTGGGGACACTCACCCCAGCAATGTCCCACTGGGGACACTCACCCCAGCAATGTCCCCATTGGGGACACTCACCCCAGCAATGTCCCATTGGGGACACTCACCCCAGCAATGTCCCCACTGGGGACACTCACCCCAGCAATGTCCCATTGGGGACACTCACCCCAGCAATGTCCCACTGGGGACACTCACCCCAGCAATGTCCCACTGGGGACACTCACCCCAGCAATGTCCCATTGGGGACACTCACCCCAGCAATGTCCCCATTGGGGACACTCACCCCAGCAATGGGGACACTCACCCCAGCAATGTCCCACTGGGGACACTCACCCCAGCAATGTCCCCATTGGGGACACTCACCCCAGCAATGTCCCATTGGGGACACTCACCCCAGCAATGGGGACACTCACCCCAGCAATGTCCCATTGGGGACACCCACCCCAGCAATGTCCCCATTGGGGACACTCACCCCAGCAATGGGGACACTCACCCCAGCAATGTCCCCACTGGGGACACTCACCCCAGCAATGTCCCATTGGGGACACTCACCCCAGCAATGTCCCACTGGGGACACTCACCCCAGCAATGTCCCCATTGGGGACACTCACCCCAGCAATGTCCCACTGGGGACACTCACCCCAGCAATGTCCCACTGGGGACACTCACCCCAGCAATGTCCCATTGGGGACACTCACCCCAGCAATGTCCCATTGGGGACACTCACCCCAGCAATGTCCCCACTGGGGACACTCACCCCAGCAGTGTCCCATTGGGGACACTCACCCCAGCAATGTCCCCATTGGGGACACCCACCCCAGCAATGTCCCCACTGGGGACACTCACCCCAGCAATGTAGCTGCCCGTGGCCCGGATGCAGCTCACAGCAAGGCCGATGCCCCCTGCAGATTTGGAGATGAGGGCACACTGCTTCAGGGTGTCGTAGATGCCCTCGATGCTGTCGTCCTTCATGCACAGCAGGAAGCAGCTGAAGGAAATGAATTATTTTAGTGGATAAGGATGGGAAGGAAAAGTCATAAATGTCTCACCAGGCTGTAAACACCAGGGCAAACATGGGATTTTTAGTGTGCTCCACAGGTGTGGAATAAAGGACAAAACAGAAACCATCATGAGCTACACTTGTACTGCTGATATCTCTGGGTATCAAACATTTTTAATCATAGAATCCCAGGATACCCTGAGCTGGAAGGGACCCACAAGGATCAGAGTCCAATTTCTGGTGCTCCCAGCAATCCCAGCCTGGGCATCCCTGGCAGCTCCTGGAGCTCTGTGCCCATTCCCTGGGGAGCCTGGGCAGTGCCAGCACCCTCTGGGGGAAGAGCCTTTTCCCAATACTTTGATACAAACCTTTATAAAATATAATCCTTTTCCTGATATATACAGTATAAAAACCTATCAGTTATGCTTGCTGCTTTTAGAAAACAATTGCCAGGACTCATGTGGTAATCTGCAGCACACTATGCACATCAGGAACTTTCCAATGTAACACAGCCATGCAAAGGTTTCCATTATCTCTAGAGTTCACTGAAACTTGGGCATTTTTCCCCAAAGAAAGCTAAAACCTGACAGCAGCTTCTCAAAACATCCTAGAACACACACAGAAACTCAGCAGCTCATTTCAGAGGCTGTGCAAGCACCTTGCTTGAGCAGATGAGATCCCTGAGCCCCCCCTGTGCCCAGGCTGCCGTGAGGAGGGGGAGGGAGGGCACCTGGACAGCTGGGGCCGGTTGGTGCCCGCGTTGAAGAGCGTGGGCGAGGCGTGGGTGAACCAGCGCTCCGAGAGCAGGTTGTAGGTCTCGATGGCAGCGTCGATGTCGGCCTTGTGGATGCCCACAGACACCCTCATCAGCATGTGCTGGGGACGTTCAGCCACTGCAGGGACACACAGCACGGAATGCCACCAGGGAACGCCATGGCACGGCTTGGGAAGGACCCCAAATCCCCCCCAGAGCCACCCCTGCCATGGCAGGGACACCTCCCACTGTCCCAATGTCCAGCCTGGCCTTGGGCACTGCCAGGGATCCAGGGGCAGCCACAGCTGCTCTGGGCACCCTGTGCCAGCCCTGCCCACCCTGCCAGGGAACAATTCC
Organism: Acridotheres tristis; assembly: GCA_037013685.1. Classification (NCBI taxonomy): domain Eukaryota; kingdom Metazoa; phylum Chordata; class Aves; order Passeriformes; family Sturnidae; genus Acridotheres; species Acridotheres tristis. The sequence goes on from CM072884.1 coordinate 114,575,253, forward strand.
TGCCCAAAATCCCATCCAGCCCTGCCCTCTGGCAGTGGAAACCATTCCTTCCATTCCCTGTTCCTGTCCCTCCATCCCTGGGTGCTGTCCCTCCATTCCCTGGGTGCTGTCCCTCCATTCCCTGGGTGCTGTCCCTCCATCCCCTGGGTGCTGTCCCTCCATCCCCTGGGTGCTGTCCCTCCATTCCCTGGGTGCTGTCCCTCCATCCCCTGGGTGCTGTCCCTCCATCCCCTGGGTGCTGTCCCTCCATCCCCTGGGTGCTGTCCCTGCATTCCCTGGGTGCTGTCCCTCCATCCCCTGGGTGCTGTCCCTCCATTCCCTGGGTGCTGTCCCTCCATTCCCTGGGTGCTGTCCCTCCATCCCCTGGGTGCTGTCCCCCCATTCCCTGGGTGCTGTCCCTCCATTCCCTGGGTGCTGTCCCTGCATCCCCTGGGTGCTGTCCCTCCATCCCCTGGGTGCTGTCCCTCCATCCCCTGGGTGCTGTCCCTCCATTCCCTGGGTGCTGTCCCTCCATCCCTTGGCAATTGTCTCTCTCCATGGTTCCTGCAGCTCCTTCAGGCCCTGCAAGGCCACCCTGAGCTCAGCCCAAAGCTTCTCCTCTCCAGGCTGAACAATCCCAGCTGTGCCAGCCTTTCCTCCCAGCAGAGCTGCTCCATCCCTCTGCTCATCCTGCTGCCTCCTCTGGGCTCTCTGCAGCAGCTCCAGCTCCTCCCCAAGCCGGGACAGGGCTGGGGCAGCTCTGCAGGTGGGGTCACACCTGAGCAGAGGGGCATAGGGCCAGAATTCCCCTCTTCCTGCTGCCCACCCTGGGGATCAGCCCAGGGCACAGGGATTTTGGGATGATTGGATGCCAAGGCACAAGGTTGGAGCATGTCCAGCCCCTCACCCATCAAGCACGCCCAGAAAGCCAGGGAGAAAGAAAACTCCGTGTGACAGTCAGAGAGAAGCTGCAAACACTGCAGTGGGACACCTGAGAGGCAGAGCTGTCATGGAATCACAGAGTGATTAGGTTGGAAGGAACTTGAGTTGTCCAGCCTAACTCCTGCTCAAAGAGCATCAGGCCTGTTTATTCAGGACTTCATCCCTTCAGGCTTTGAGAAACTCAAGGAACAATCTGCTCCATGAGCAGATGCTCCAAGAGCTGCTCTCATGGAAGAGGGAAAACCCCCCACCTCTATTAACAGTTAAATCTAATCAATATACAGAATGCAATTATGTTCCAGCTTTATGATACTATAATTAACCTCTGACCCTTTTGGTGTCCCAGGGTATCCAAGCCAAGGATCTGCATCACTGACTGCACAGTACCTAAACTTAGCTTTGATTTAATTTAAATTAACTCAAAATTTTTAAGTGCTCAGCACTAGGAACAGCCCTTACCTTTGGAGTTGATTTTCAGCAAGTAGGAGCGTTCCAGAGTCTTTAAAAGAGAGGATGGATTTTCGCAGACAGGCAGATTTGAATTTTTTTAAAAAAACCCATTAACTCCAAACTCAATCATCTCCACATCCCTCATCCCAGGCTCCACCACCCCTGCACTCTGCTCTTCCTCTCTTTATTAGCTTAATGAGGTCATTAATGACAGAAAATACACAAGTGCACTGGAAGATTCCAACGGTGTTTTGGATTACAGTGCATGGGCAGGGGCTCCACACTGTCCTGAACCCACAGAACCTCTCTGGAGTCCCCAGAGCCCTAAACCTGAGTCAGATCCAAACCAAAGCAGCACAGCTGAGCCGGGTGTGAGCAGCAGAGCAGCCCCTGGGGTGGTGTGGGGACAAGTTCCAGCATGGCAGAGGATTAATGTGTGGGATGACACAGTGAGAGAACTGCTCCACCAAACAATGGGAAAAGCAAAAATCCCTTCTTTGGCTAAAAAGGATTAGAGTATTTCCTTTAGGAATGGCACCCAGCAGCACTCAGTGTGATCTGCTGTGAAACCCAGCCCAGCAGTTCAAATATTCCAGCAGCAAGAAAACCCCATGGTTTATCCCACTGGGCAGCTGCTTTGTGCAGGTCCTCTTCACCTCCACAGCCCCACTGATGTCCCAGCTCCTCCTGTGCCCCAATCCAGACAATCCCACAGGCATTCCCACCCTTCCCCACACAGCCAGCAGCTATGTGCTCTTTACCTTAAAGCCAAAGTAGTTGTAGGAGAAGTCTCTGTCGTAGATGATGGCAGAGTTCAGGCGCTGCAGGAAGAACAGAACTGACTTTACAGGGTGGAACACTGTCAGACCTGCTGCCATTCCTGACCCCAAAGCTCTGGGCTGTGAGGGCCACCAGGACACAGCAGTGAAGCAGGAACAGCATTTCCCTCAAAACAACAAAAGCACAGCTTCAACATCCTTTGTTCACTCAGCGTTTGCCTGAATTTACTGAAATCTAATTGGACAACAAGACACAAAACACAGAAGGACCAAAGGAACTTCCCAGTCAGAACACAGACCTGGAAACTGAACCCAAATCTCTCCTCTCCCTCCTGTGCTGCCTCACTTTGCTCCAGCACAAGCTGCTTTTTCTCAAATTAATTACCTGTGCTGATCATGGCAATGGGAACATCCAAAGAACCAAATTTTACTACAAGAACACCCATAGAGGAAGAAAACTTCTACATCCCCTCTTACACTCCCCACTCACGCCCTGCACTGATTTCTGTGTTGGCTTTTTACCCTGAAACAAACATGGCTTGCTTAAAAAATTTAAGAAAATCAAATTATTTAAGCTTTCAAAATTCAGTGCAATAGTTCAGAAGTGAAACAAACCCCAGTACTCACATCTTTGTTGGCCAGAACTATGTCCAGCGTCTCTTTGGAGATCATTGGGGAGTGCTTCCCGTTGTGAGGGTTGATGTAGGTGTAGAGATCCTCCATCACATCTGCCAGGGAAAGGGATGTGAACAGGACGTGTCCAGGCCTGTCCCTGCAGCACCTGGCTCTGGGATTCAGGGATGGACAAGGCAGGGATGCCTGTCCTGGGAAATAACCCCCTCAAACACACAACTGATCTTCTACTGCCCAGCACTGCCAGCCTGGACAACCCACTTCTCCTACGAGTTCTGCCAAAACCCCACTGTAAAAAGTAACAAATGGGGAGGAAAGTGGGTACAGGCTGATCTCAATACATCACATTTTCCACATTCCATCTCTACAGCTGCTTTTCATAAACCAGGCAATTCCATCTGCCTCGGGGAACTCGTGGGTTTCATCTCCATGGCATTTCCAGCCAGCCGGGGCCCTCAGGAACTCCCACCTGAGAGATTTCCATATTTCCGTGCTCCAAACCCCTCAGTCTGTGCCTGCCCCCAGCGGCTGCAGACGTTCACCCACCACTGAAGACTTTCTTGGTCTCCTTGTGCAGGTTGGAGACGGCGATGCGGGCGGCCAGGATGGCGTAGTCGGGGTGCTTGGTGGTCAGCGTGGCCGCCGTCTCTGCGGCCAGAGTGTCCAACTCCACCGTGGTGACCCCGCTGTACAGCCCCTGGATCACCTTCATGGTGATCTGTGCCTGCAGGGGGGAATGCCCGACGTCAGGGAGCCCCAGAGCTCCTGGGTCACAGGGATCTCAGTGCCAGCAGCACAGCAAACTGGAACCAGACTGGGAGAGCTGGGAATGCTCCTGGAGAGAGACTGGGGACAAGGGAGGGAGGGACAGGACACAGGGAATGGATTCAAAGTAGGATGTGATGGGAGATTGGGCAGGAATTGTTCCCTGGCAGGGCTGGCACAGGGTGCCCAGAGCAGCTGTGGCTGCCCCTGGATCCCTGGCAGTGCCCAAGGCCAGGCTGGACATTGGGACAGTGGGAGGTGTCCCTGCCATGGCAGGGGTGGCTCTGGGGGAGATTTTAGCTCATTCAACCCAAACCCTTCTCTGTGCAGGGATGGTTTCCAGGCAATGGGATTGACCAGTCTCTACTCAACCTTTGTGAACTGCTGCTACTTTTGCACAACTCTTGAGATTTCCAGCCTCCCTGGGAACATTAGCACAGGGTTTGGGAGGGATACTGCTGGCCTGGGAAGGTTCTGGCACAAGCAGATCCATGTCCCAAAGGAGAAACTGAGCTCCAAATAAACCGACTCACATATGACTGTGACAGTCCATCCTGGAAGGGACAGGCTGTGAAGTGCACACACAGCAGGGAATAACATGGGAGCCTGGACATGAGAAGCCAGGATAGATGACACCCGGCTGTGCTGGTTTCACCTGGGGAAGGACAGACTCAGAGGTTTCTCTCTAGGAGAAAACTTCCTCTGGGAGTTGATGGAACCAATTGAAGGCTGGCTTGGTTACTGACAGCCTGAAAAAACAACTGGGGATAAAGTTAGTTCACTCCGTGAACACACATTTTGAAGGAGGTAACCCCGGAAAAAAGTTCTTTTATTTCTGGTGAGTGACCAGGTAACATCGACCACCTGGGCTCCCTCCCATGCTGGGGGGGGGAGACTCGGGAGGCCGTGGGGCCCCGTGTGCAAACCAGGGGTCCCGATGGCCGGGGGCAGGAAAGGCTCATTGATGAGACCTTAGCCCGGCTGCCTCCCCTACGAGCCCGCGGCTCTGGGGGGGCCCGGCTCCTGCTGCTGGCCCGGAGCAGCTTTGGAGGGGCCGAGCCCCACACGGCCTGGGGGAGGCAGCCGGGCCTGTGTGGGGAGCAGGGGTGGCCATGGGCAGGGTGGGGCTGCAGTTAAACCCCAGAAAAGCTGATTGAGATCTCAGCCACCCCTCACCCAGCGTGGCCTGGGCCTGGCTGGTCCCTGTGACTTCTGTGTGAAACTTTAACTCTTTAGTGCTCAGATAAGATTTGCAAACCTCCGGCTTTCCTTTGAATATGAGAGGGGAAAAAGGAGATGCTCCAAAGTCAGTGAAGCAAGAGCTAAGTTTCTTTAGATGGAAGGAGAATGAGGAGATGCTGTGAAGATGGCTGAAAAATCCTTTTGTAAGATTGTAGGGATGAACTGATGTACTGAATATTCCTATAAACTGGAGAAAGACATGGGGAGTTGGAGATGTTCCATTTGATAGATTGTTAATCAAAAAGCATCTGTGTTGAGAATCCTTCGCCCCGAGGAGAAAAGGGGATCTCTTGTTCTGGAGATGAAACATGAACAGAGAAAAAGAGAGATGAAGAGAATTTTAGTTTGGAACAGTTAATTCTTAAAACGAAATACCTCATGGGTTTAACATGGCCCATAAGCATAGCTTTGGGAAAGCTGTGAAAATGGGAGGAACTTCACGACTTTGCAAGTTTTTCCCGGGCAGATGCAAATCGTGAAAGTGAAGCCACGAGAGGACTGGTTTTTTCCCTCCTTGTGGAGATGTCTCTATGGCCTGACAAGAGGAAACTTCTCTCTCCAAAGTGAACTGAAAAGAACTATTTAAGTTGGGAACTGACTGAAGTGCATTTTTTGTATGTTTGTTTTGTTGTTATGAAGGTTGGGAGAGGGAAGGAATGAGTGGTCTGAAGATCTTATTCTGATTTTGCTTTTCTTTCTCTTTCTTTGTGTAGTTAATGAAGTTTTTTATATCCTTTTAAGTTTTAGCCTGCCTTGCTCTTGCTCCTGGTTCTGTGTCACAACAGAAAATTAGTACATTTAAATTGGCAAGTCAAAACTATAACACTGGTCAAGCTACGGCAAGGACTGGGAGTGACCATGCAAACAGACACTACACAACACTCTGTGACTGGCTGGAAGCCTTCTAGAACATTCCATCATAGTCTATACAAGTGTGTGCTCAACCCCATTTTGGGGTGTTCTACAGGAGCTACACACACCTGCAAACATCAGACCTCTAGAGGTGTTTTTGTTTCTTACAGGTAGCTGTGAGCAGACATTTCAGGTTATGCTTTATGTCGTGCCCTTGTGCACCCTTTTTATTTCTCCTTATATTAAAGCTTTCAGTTTCTACCCCTTTAGTCACTGCCATCCCTTTATTACTTATTTGGCCACCTCACCAACACCATCCTGGGGTCAGGTCCCAGACTCCAACACATGGCTGCAGAATCAGTAAAAATTCAGGGGCACGGGAGGACTCAGAATTTCACTTGTGTCCTCAGCATCAGCTCCCAGTCAGTGGGGACAAATCAGGACACTTCCTGCTGTGGTCACCAAGTCACCAGTGTCCCCCTCCTGCTGTCCATCCCAAAGACTTTTGGGTGCAGGACCAATGGCAACTGTTTGGTGGGTGGAATTTCAGACTGGAGAATGGATCATGAGAATCTGGGAGATGGGAAGAGCCTGAACTGGTGACTCCAAATGGCCAAACTGGGTCTGAGACCTGCATGAAAATCTCACACACATCAGTGGGTCCAACAGGGAGCCATCCTGGGCACAGGCTTTGGAAGGAGAAGCTTCCATGAGTGGGATCGATACCCACTGCAAAGCAGCTCAGAAAAGCAAGCAGGGATGTGGCAATGACAGGGAATTCTGTCCTGGTGTTTGACCAGAAGGGGATCCAGAGTTATTCCATGTGGCATTGCTCCAGCTTTGCACAGTGATACTGGGAGCAACCTAACAATCCAAAATATGGGAACTGGAGCCACAAAACTCTTTTTTTAAAGTACCAGGGGCTCAACAGCTTCCCCAAGGTTTGAAGGGAAAGGGATCTACGGTAAGGAAAGGGATTTTTCCCCTCCACAGTCTCTGTGGGGAGCAAAACCTGGGAAGCAAAACCCCCAGAACACAAACAATTCCAGCAAACACATTCTGGATGCGTTTGCCAAGAGCTCATGGAATCCCAGAACATCCTGAGCAGGAAAGGACCCCAGGGATCCTCAAATCCCACACGGGACACCCCGGGAATTCCTGCCTGGTTTGCCCAGGAGCAGAGGGGTCAGGGCAGGACTCACAGGATCCACGAAGTCGGCGTTGAGGCCGTAGCAGAGCTTCTGGATGCGCGACGTGATCTTGTCAAACATGACCCGCTCCTGGCGCCCATCTGGGGACAGATCAGCCCGGGCTCCCAGTAAGGACCAGTTCAGCACAGCGTGCCCCTCCCAGTCCCACCAGTGCTGCACCAGTAAGGACCAGTTCAGCACAGCGTGCCCCTCCCAGTCCCACCAGTGCTGCACCAGTGAGAACCATTCAGCACAGCATGCCCGTGCCAGTCCCACCAATGCTGCACCAGTAAGGACCAGTTCAGCACAGCATGCCCGTGCCAGTCCCACCAATACTGCACCAGTAAGGACCAGTTCAGCACAGCGTGCCCCTCCCAGTCCCACCAATACTGCACCAGTAAGGACCAGTTCAGCACAGCATGCCCGTGCCAGTCCCACCAATACTGCACCAGTAAGGACCAGTTCAGCACAGCATGCCCGTGCCAGTCCCACCAATACTGCACCAGTAAGGACCAGTTCAGCACAGCGTGCCCCTCCCAGTCCCACCAATACTGCACCAGTAAGGACCAGTTCAGCACAGCGTGCCCCTCCCAGTCCCACCAATACTGCACCAGTAAGAACCATTCAGCACAGCATGCCCGTGCCCAGCCTCTCCTGTGGGGGAATTCTGTGTGGCAATCACCAGGGACAGCTTGGGTGGGGTACAAGGAAAGGAGAGGCTCGTCCTCCACCCCATGAATTCCCACCTAAAACTGCACAAACCCAATTCCCAGGGTGGGGACCCAGCTGAGGGTCACCCCCCACCTCAGCTTGGGGACCATCCCCTGGCCCAAAGCTCCTGCCATGGGCTCCTGTCCTGGGGTGGCTTTGTCATGTTGAATTGTATCCCCATTTGTCTGTTTAGCCCAGAAATAAGTTTTGTACCTTTAAGGCTGGATTTGAGAGTGAAGGAGGGGGGAGGAGAAGCGGTGGAATTTCTGAGGCGGTTGTTTTCAAAACACAGAGATAGAAGTTCCATTTTCAAAACACAAAGATAGGAGTTCCATCGCTTCGTCTCCTGGACTGTATCACCGTGGTGGACAGCGGAGAGAGCTCTCCTTTGCTTTTAGTTAGTTTTTGACTAACTGAAGCAGAAGTTCCCCGAAAAGTTTTTTTTTCTGGAATTATTTATTCCCCCTGGAATGGGGACCCGAGGGAAGCACCAGGAGCTCACACCTGCGGCCCACCAGGGCCTGGCCTGGGCATTTTCCAGTGCCGGAGGGACTGAGAACAGACTGAGCCGAGCTACCACCACAGGAGAGAGACTTTTTGAGTTTGTCATCTCTTCAGAGCAGCGAGAAGTTTTGTTGTTCGATATTGTATTTTTGGTTTTTTTTGTGCTGGGCAGTGTTGTGCCTGTTGAAATAAACACGTTTTTTCCACTTCTCTCTGAGGAAATTTCTTCCCAAACCAGCTGGGGGAGGGGCCGCTTGGGTTTGTTTCCTGGGGGGGGGGGCACCCTTTGAAAGTTTTTTTGAAAGTTTTCTTCCAAATTTGCCCTAAACCAGGACAGCCCCCAAATAAATGGAGAGGTCTCATCCCCCACTCCTGTTGTCTGGGGGAGCTCTGTCACTTTGGGCTCCCCCCAAAGCTGAGGGCAGCCCATCTCCTCCCACCAGGGGCCATCAGAGCTGAGGGAGCCCATCCTCCCATCAGAACTCCCCTAAGAGATGGGGGGCACCCTCTCTGCTCCCTATGTGTGCCATGAGCGGGATCCCCAAAGACAAAGGGCTCTCATCCCCTCACGTGGCCATGTGCCATAAAGTACCCCCAAAGCTGAGCGGGACCCATCCCTCACATGCCGTGAGCGACCCGTCCAAAATGGGGGCGATTCCCATCTGCTTACCTTGGGTGCCACACAAGGGACCCCCAATGGCAGAGGGAACCCCATCCTTCCATGGGCCACGCGGGAAGCCCAGAACGGGGGAGGGATTCCCCTGCAGCTGCCACGAGGGAATCCCACGAGGGACCCCCGAAGCCGGGGGGTGCCGTGCCCACACCCTGGGCAGCTCAGTGTCCCCCACCCCATCCCCGACACTCGGTACCGTGTGCGACCTCCCAGGAGCGGGGGCACCCCCAGTGCAGCCCCCCAGGGCGGGGGGGAGCGCTCCTCACCTCGCTTCACGACGTGCATGGCGGCGGCGAGTCCCCCTCAGTGCCTCTCGGTCCCTTTCAGTCCTGCTCGTCCCCTCCCAGTCCCTCAGTCCCCCTCAGACCCTCTCGGTCCTGCTCGTTCCTTCTCAGACCCCTTCACTCCTGCTCGCTCCCTCTCAGTCCCCCTCGGTCCCTCTCAGTCCCTCCGGGACACCCTCGCTCCCCCCCAGACCCTCCGGGACCCCCTCGATCCCCCCAAGCCCCTCCGGGACCCTCTCGATCCCCCCCGGTTCCTCTCGATCTCCCTCCCTCCCTCACTATCGATGTCTCCCTGCAGCTCCGCGCCCGCCGCTTCCCGCGCCCGCCGCGCACGCCCCGCCCCCTGAGGCGCCCGCCGCCATTTTTCCTCCGGGCACGGTCTCCCTGCCTTGCCCCGCCCCGCCCCGCCCCGCTCCCGGCGCTGCCTGTGGCCGCTGGCGGACACTGATGCCGTCCCTCATCCCGATATTCTCCCCGCTTTCCCCCCGGGAATCTCCGCCCCGCCGGGGAACACCGCCAATCCTGCCCGCTTCAAAGATGGCGGCGCCTGCCCTCCCCCCGCCCCTCCGGGGAAGGAGACGCAGGGACAGGACGGAGCTGAGGGCGCCAAAGACAGAGGCCGCGAAGGGACAAAACACCCTCGTCCTGAAACGCCAAAAAAATAACTATGGTTATTTTCATTATCCTAAATCAAGGCCCACGCGTGAAATGTGCGATTAAACTTTGGATCCCACTACCCAGGGAGGTGGTGAAGTCCCCGTCCCTGGAGTTGTCCAAGGAACAATTGCCCAGGAACTGCCTGAGGCTCTGCCATGGAAGGGCTGCGGTGGCCCAGGGCACAGGAGCAGCAGGGAAAGAGCTGAAATTACACAAAGTTCTCTCCCAGGTTCAAAAGCAGCAAAGCTGCACCTGCAGAGCCCCTCTGGAGCCAGGCTGGGACACCTGGGGGTGCTCACCTGGACAGGAGAAGCTGCAGGGAGAGCTCAGAGCCCCTGGCAGGGCCTGAAGGGGCTCCAGGAGAGCTGGAGAGGGACTGGGGACAAGGATGGAGGGACAGCACACAGGGAATGGCTTCAAAGCAGGATTTGATGGGATCTTGGGAATTAGGAATTGTTCCCTGGCAGGGTGGGCAGGGCTGGCACAGGGTGCCCAGAGCAGCTGTGGCTGCCCCTGGATCCCTGGCAGTGCCCAAGGCCAGGTTGGACATTGGGGACAGTGGGAGGTGTCCCTGCCATGGCAGGGCTGGGATATTTAAGGTGAACTTTAAGGTCCCTCCAACCCAAACATTCCACTGCTGAGGCTCCTGAGCAGAATCCAAGCCCAAACACCATCAGCTCCTCTCCAATCCTGCTCCGAGTGTCTCAGGAACCGGGAGCTGTGGCTCTGGGGAGCCCAGGCTGGCAGGAGAACATCTCCAGTCTGTGGTCTGCAGCCTGCGAGGTTCCCCTTCCCTGGGTCCCCCCTGCCTGCAGGGTCAGGCTGAGCTGCTCCCACATCGGGGGTACAGGAAATGCAGCCAAATGTGGCACCACCCCAGAAATGTTGGGGTTTGCTCCATGACAGAACAATGAACCATCACCAGGCAAGTTACCCTTGAGCTGAGGCTGATCCTGAGTGGCTCAGAGAGACACCTCAGGGCTCCAAGGGGCTGGAAATTCCATTTTTTTATTGCTTGTGGATGGGCCACTGTCCCTTCCGAGGTGAGGGCATTGGAACCACTGGGGATTCCTCAGTCCCAGTGCCCCAGGTGAGCCTGGTCCTGCTCAGAGAGCCATCCCTCAAACATGGGGCACTGATCAGGAATGGGAATAAAGCTGGGGTGGTGCCTCTGTTTGATTGGAAAAGGGCCGACAGAAGGAAAATAATCCCCAATGGCATTGTGGGCTGGTTGGAGTCCGAGCTGCACCCACAGATGTTTGCCCTTAGGTTCTTCTCCTCTGAGCTTTACTCACGCTGTTGTGAAAGCAGGAGTGGGTGGAACAGCTGGTTCATTTCTGAATGGGGTGCAGAGGAAAATTGGGGGTGCTGCCCCAGCCCAGCCACCGCCCCAGCCCTGCTGAGCGAGCCCTGGGCCAGTGCTGGCCCTGTTCCCACTGGGAATGGAGCCATTGTCCCTGCCCCAGCTCCCTGACAGGGCTGGGGACAGTGACCCCGGCGCCAAGGACACAGCAGGGACACCCTGGTGCCACCCCCCAGCAGGTGCCCGGAGCCCTGCCTCGTGCCCTAATGAGTGTTAATGAGCGCTAATGAGCGCCAGGCTAATGAGGAGCCAGCCCCAGGGGCTGTGGGGTTTGAGTGAAGCCAAGGCTGTGCAGGAACTTTGTCACCTGAACAGGTCAGGCTTGGGAAACGCTGATTTCTCCCCTGGAAAGTGTGATTTTCCAGGGTAAATATGGGCAGGCTGAGGCTGCAGGAGCAGGATCTCCTCCAGAAGGGTGTTGGTGAGACACAAATGGAGATGTCAGTGCTCTGGAGAGGGAACACCGGGGGCACATCCCATGGGATGGCTGCTGCTCCCCTTGTGCCATCACCATCCCACACCCCAGCAGATGCCAAGCACTGAGCCCAGTGTATTCCACTGCTTTTCCTGGAATTTTGCACCTCAGAGGTGTTTCTGGGGGACTCTGTGAGCAGGACCCACTGCCCACGGAGCTGTCCCTGTTGGAGTTTGAAATAGAAGGTTTTTGGAGTTTTTTAGAGTGATCCAGTTCCTGTGGGTGAGGATGATCACAGTGCCCTGTGCAGGGGGGAGCTGGGCTGTCCCTCTGTCCCCAGTGACCTGGCCTGGACCACGTCCCCAGCAGGCACCCAATGCCCCAATCCCTCTGTGCTGGAAGCCAGGGAAGGGCTGCAAGAAGACAGCAGCAGCCAGCAGCTCGTAAAATAGACTACATGCTTTATTGGATTGAAAAGTTTTATGAAATGACAAAAAACAAAAACAAAACAAAAACAAAAACAAAAAAACCACCTTAAATCAAGAGTTGGCAGATGTGTCAACAGTTGGTGGATCCCAACCCCTTCTCCAGAAGCATCCACAGGTCTCTGCCACCACCACAAGCAGCTCCGGCCCCAACCCTGCCAGCCCCTGCCTGTGACAGCAGGGTGAGCCCAGAATTGGGGTACCCAAAAATCAGGGTGCCCACGAACTGGGGTGCCCCCAGAACTGGGGTACCCACAAATCGGGATGCCCAAAGCATGGGGTTGCCCACAGAATCAGGGTGCCCATGAATTGGGGTGCCCACAGAATCGGGGTGCCCATGAGCTGGGGTGCCCGGGCAGCAGCCCTGGCTGTGGGGCCGAGCGTGTCCCCCCCGTCCCCAGGGAAATGCAGGCACTTAAAAAGTCATTGAGAGGAATTTTTCACTTATCCCAAAGCAACAGTGAAATTGTTTAACTCCCACCTACAGAACAAAAAACACCTTTGTAGCCCTTCCTGAATTGTCAAGACACAAATATATTACTCTGGCATAAAGCAAGGCTCCAGGGCTCTGCCCGGCCTCCTCTTCCTCCCCACATCGTGCATCCTCCTCTGCCTCGGCAGGAGCAGCCCCCTGCCCACCCCCAGGATGTGTGGGATGGGGATGGAGAGGACAGGGACCCTGGGCTCGGGGGACATGTGGTGCCAGGGAGCCACCTCGAGTGGGGTGGGAGGGGGGCAAGGGGGTTCCCTGGCAGCCCCGGGGCTGGGGGATGCTCCTGGAGGAGCTGGGACAGGGGGCAAGGGGGTGGAGCAGGGCTCAGCCCAGGGATGGAGCAGGGCCCAGGGATGGAGCAGGGATATCCAGGGATGGAGCAGGACCCAGGGATGGAGCAGGGATATCCAGGGATGGAGCAGGGATGCCCAGGGATGGAGCAGGGCCCAGGGATGGAGCAGGGATGCCCAGGGATGGAGCAGGGCCCAGGGATGGAGCAGGCCCAGGGATGGAGCAGGGATGCCCAGGGATGGAGCAGGGATGCCCAGGGATGGAGCAGGGATCATCCCTCGGGCCAGGCTCAGCCCTAGGAGGGAGTGGGAACTCAGCCCCATTTGGGGACCTGCTCAGTGGCCAGGGCTGTGATGGGGGACACCCCGAGGTGAGGCAGGGGCTGTGAGCTGCAGGATGTGACCCACAGAGTGCTGAGGGAGGACGGGACAGCCCCTGGGAGCGGCTCAGGACGGGCTGAGAGCCGGGTCAGGCTGTGCTGGCAGCGGGCACGGCTGGCACAGCCAGGGACACCCCGGTGTGTGGCCTCGGGGCGAGGGGACACTGCCTGTGGGAGCCTCCTGTGTCCCTCAGCCTGCTCCAGGGGACGAGGACTCTGTCATGGTCCTGCCACCCAGGCACAGCCTGTCCCCTGCCCTGGAGACCCCTCCGTGTCCTGGTCCCTCCCTCTGGCCCTGCCCAGCCAGGACAGGGGGCACGGGGACAGAGGGGACAGCCCTGCTCCCGGGAGCCCCCTGCTCTTGGCGTGCTTGTGGCAGCTGGAGCTGGCACCAACACCCCCGGGGATGGCCCTGTCCTCACTGTCCCTTGTCACCAGGGTCCCCAGGCGGGGGCACGGCGGGTCTGGAGGAGTGCAGGGGGCTGGGGAGGGTGGCCGGGGCAGTAAAGCCGAGGACAGGGATGGGCTCCTCCCCTCGCCCGCAGCGTCCCCATCTTCCCTGGGCACCGGCAGAGCAGTGCGGGGACAGCCCCGTCCCCCGAGCCCCACTGGGGACATTGTGGAGCACACGAGTACCGGCAAGGGCAGAGCCCTCCCTGCTCCTGCAGAGCCAGAGCTGCTCAGGACGGGATCCCCATCCCCGAGGGGCCGGGGAGGAAAAGTGACTCGGAGAAATGAGGGAGAAGCGCTGCGAGCAGAGTCACCCCGGGGGAGGAGCCGAGCAGCCCCGACCCTCCATCGGCCCGTGCAAAAAAGTTGGAGGAGGAGGCAGGAAAAACAAATTGATAACAACAATAAAAAATAAAATTAAAAAAGAAAACAAAACCACATTGAAACCAAACCCAAAGGCCGCGTGGCTGAGCGGAGCAGGAGTAACTGGAAGCCATGCACAGCAAAGCCGGGACGGCAGCGGGCGGAGGGAGGGCAGGGGCGGCTCTTCTCCCGGGGGAGCCGGCGGCCTCGCAGCTTTCTCGTCTCGGAGATGAGGAAATAAATAAGTTTAAATAGCTCCTGCCGTGCCGGCGCCGGGGGTGACTCGGGGTGCGGGGGGTGCCGGGGCACGGCCGGCCCCGGGCCCGGCGGGGACGCGTCCGGGGGTGTCCCCCCCCGCCCCCAAACCCCTACTTCTTGGGCTTCTTGAAGATCTTTAGGGGGAACTTTTTCTTGCTCTGGCCGAGGTCAACCTCGTCGCCCGTCAGGCTGCTGTCCTCGTCCCCCGGGCTCTTCTTGGCGGCCAGCTGCGGGATGCGGGTGTTCCTGGCGCCGCTGGGCCGGCAGTCAGAGATGGGGGAGGGGGTGTCGGGCTCGGTGGAGCTGGGGCTGTGCGACCGCGACGAATCCGAGTGGCTGGGCTTGCCGGCCGCCGTCGGGTGGCTGATCTCCCCCAGGCTGGAGGACTTCTCCATGCCGTGGTTCACCATCATCATCTTCTTCATCGCCATGGGGCTCTCGGGCAGCCGCTCCTGCAAAGCCGCCAGGGCGGGGGGCTCCCCGTGGCGGCTGCCGCCGTTGGGGGTGGGCACGGCGGGGCCCGGGGCCGCGGGCACAGCCTCCTCCACGGAGCGGCTCAGCAGCGTGGGCCGGGCGGCCAGCAGCTTGGGCGCCGAGCTGGGGATGCGCTGGTGCTCGCTCAGGTGCGGGATGGAGGAGTCGGAGTCGCAGCGAGTTAAATCTCTGCGGTGGAGGCACAGACAGACGGGGGTCAGTGCCGGCCCCGCCCGGCCAGCCCCGCACGCACGGATGGGACAGCGGCTGAGGGGGCCAGGGGACCCCCAGGGACCCCCCGAGGGGCTGGCACTGAGCCCCTGGCCACCCCTGGCCACCCCGGCCCTGGCTCTGTCCCTCGGGGTCAGGGATGGACGGCACGGAGCTCACCGCCAGCACCCCGAGCAGCTGGAGGGAGCGAGGACACAAATATATATATAATTTATGAAACATATAAAAATATATATGATATATATATAACATATATATAATATATAAATAGATATAAGACGTATAATAGATCTAATAGATATAATATATAGAATAGATATATATTATAGATATAGAGAATAGATACAATCTATTTATCCAGAAGCGGGGTGGAGCCTCAGCCCTCCCCATGGATCCCAGCTCGCCCCAAGCCCGGTGTCCCCCCCAGATCCCCCGGGGGTCCCTCAGCCCTCGCCACATCCGTGCGTGCCCCCGGAGCCGCCCCGTGCCCGGCTCAGCCGGTGCCCAGCCCGCATCCCGGCGGCAGCCAGGGGAGCTCGGGCACCGTCCCCCCCGCGGCCCTGCAGGGTTTGTGCCCAGCCTGTGCCTGCCGGCCATGCCCGGGGCGCTCCCGGAGCCGCTCCGGACAGCGGAGCCAGCAGCACGGCGAAATGGCAAGTCACAGCTCGCTCCTCCCGGCCCCACGGCTGCTGGCCACACACACGGCCCCGGCTGGGCCAGCGCGCCCGGGCACAGGGCAGGGGGTGAGGGGCTGAGGGACCCCGGCCCTGGCCCAGGAACAGGACGGGGGAGCGGAATGGGAGGCGAATGGAAAGGAAAGGAGCGAGGGGGAGAGAAGCGACAGCGAGGGAGAGGAGAGGGGAGGTGCTGACCTGGCCCTGGAGCCCCCCCGATCTCCGCCCCTGGCACTGACCCTGCACACGGGTCCCCAAACCTGCCTGAGCCCCCACATCCTCCCCTACAGCACCGTCAACATCAGCCTGAGGCAGCTGGGGACACCGGCAAGACAAGGGAACACTTCAACAGAGCTGGCACCTGTGGAGATGGCAGCAGGCCCATGTTCAGGAATCCCAGAAGGGTTTGGGTGAGGAGGCACCGCGAGGATCATCCCGAGCCAGCCCTGCCATGGCAGGGACACCTCCCACTGTCCCAGTGTCCAGCCTGGCCTTGGGCACTGCCAGGGATCCAGGGGCAGCCACAGCAAATCTGGGAATTCCATCCCATCCCAGGGAACAATTCCTAATTCCCAAAATCCCATCAAATCCTGCTTTGAAGCCATTCCCTGTGTGCTGTCCCTCCATCCTTGTCCCCAGTCCCTCTCCAGCTCTCCTGGAGCCCCTTCAGGCCCTGCCAGGGGCTCTGAGCTCTCCCTGCAGCTTCTCCTGTCCAGGTGAGCACCCCCAGGTGTCCCAGCCTGGCTCCCGAGGGGCTCCAGCCCTGCAGCAGCTCCGTGGCTCCAGCTCCTCCCTGTGCTGGGCCACATCTGCAGGTGAGGTCTCACCTGAGCACAGCAGAGGGGCAGAATCCCAAGCCCTTTCCTGCTGCCCACGCTGTGGGACCAGCCCAGGGCACAGGGATTTCAGTGCCAGCTCTCGTGGCCAGGGCCTGTGGAGCTTCCCCCAGCAGTGCCCAGCTCCTTGTCCCCAGGGCCCTTTGTCCCCAGGCTGTCGGTGCTGGCACTGCCCTGGCCCAGGGGCAGGACGTTGTCCCTGCTCCTGCTGAGCTGCAGAGCCTGGCACAGGCCCAGCTCTCCAGGCTGTGCAGGTGCTCTGGATGCCCCATCCCTTCGTGCAGGGTGTGACACTGCCCCAGCTCCGTGTCACTGCAGTGTGTGGGGCTGTCCTGGCTCCAGTGTCCCTGTCACCAACAGAGACATTTTCCAGTGCCGGTCCTGGCTCCCAGTGTCCCTTGTCACTGATGTTTCCCAGTGCTCGTCCCAATCCCCATCCTTCCTGATGAAGGCACTGCTCACTGCTCTGCACAAAGTGATGGCACAGCTGCAGTCCTGGCACAGAGAGGTCAGACAGGCCCAGAACATTCTCCTCGTACTGGGATAAGGGCATTCCTTCAACAAAACCCACGGAATAGTCGGGCTCTGGTTCAGCAGCTCCACAGGAACACAGGAAAAGGGAACCAAACCACGAGAGCCCTGGGATTCAGCCGTGGATCTTCAGCTGTGGGGAACAGTCAGCTCCAGCTGTGGGGAACAGCTCAGCTCCAGCTGTGGAGAACAGCTCAGCTCCAGCTGTGGGGAACAGTCAGCTCCAGCTGTGGGGAACAGCTCAGCTCCAGCTGTGGGGAACAGTCAGCTCCAGCTGTGAACAGCTCAGCTCCAGCTGTGGGGAACAGTCAGCTCCAGCTGTGGGGAACAGTCAGCTCCAGCTGTGGGGAACAGTCAGCTCCAGCTGTGAACAGCTCAGCTCCAGCTGTGGGGAACAGCTCAGCTCCAGCTGTGAACAGCTCAGCTCCAGCTGTGGACAGCTCAGCTCCAGCTGTGGGGAACAGCTCAGCTCCAGCTGTAGGGAACAGTCAGCTCCAGCTGTGGGGAACAGTCAGCTCCAGCTGTGGGGAACAGTCAGCTCCAGCTGTGGACAGCTCAGCTCCAGCTGTGAACACCTCAGCTCCAGCTGTGGACAGTTCAGCTCCAGCTGTGGAGAACACCTCAGGTCCAGCTGTGAACAGCTCAGCTCCAGCTGTGGACAGCTCATCTCTCCTCTCCCCAGCAGCCCCCAGGCACTGCTGGCATTGTCCCTGTCCTCGCTCCCTGAGCCCCATCCCGGGGAGCCACCGGCAGAACGGAACAATCCCAGGGTGTGAAATCCTGGCTATTCTGAGCCAGCAGCTGGAGCCCCTCCAAGGGACACAAGTGCCATGGGTCACACGTGTGGAGCCACCGAGCTGCCAGGGCCACCAGCGGGTCCTGCACAAGGGCACAGTCACGGCTGGTGGCCCGTGGCTGGCACTGGGATAACTAACTGGGATAACTGGGAAGAGCAGCAGCCTTGGAGCACAGTGGGGTGTTGCAGCCCACTCCCAAAACATGGACACAGCCACAGTGCTGGCCTGGGACACCTCGGGGTGCTGCCAGTGCCTGCAGATGGAATGTCACCACACTCCATCAATGCCACTGCCACCACAACCTCCAGCTCCTGCAAGGAGTTCAGGGATCTCCTGCTCATGGCTCACCACACCTGCCAAGGGGGATTCCTGCTGGGAATTCCTGCCTGGACACTCCTCCCCCAGGGAAGGAGCCTGGAGCCCCCAGCTGCACATGCTGAGCCTTGCTGAGATGCCACCAGGGTAGAACACCCACTTCCAGAGGTTTCTTTCCTCCACAAATCCCTGGGAAGTGCCCCCTTCCCAGGAAAACAAAGCCGATTTTGGCTGCAGGGGTTGGCAGCAGCACAGAGGGGGAGGCCGTGGGGCAGAGCCCTGGCACAGGAGCAGGGACAGGCAGGATGGGATCCTGGCAGGAATGCAGTGCTAACCCCAGGGTGTGCCCGGGGCACAGCAACACCTCCTCCCTTCACCATCACTGTCCCAATTCCATCTTCTCTTCCAGGAAATCCAACCCAGCCATCCGGGTGGGGGTCGGTGATATAAACCCTTTACAACAGCCAGAGAGCAGCAAATACAGGAAAAAATGGATTTTTCTCCACTGAGGAGACTTGAAGGATGTGTGAGGAGGGTGAGGTCCCTTGCTGGGCTCTGGAGAGCTGCTCCTCTGCCTGCAGGTGTCCATGCAGCAGGGACCAAAGCCATCCTGGCAGCGTGAGCAGCACATGACAGCAGCGGCCGAGAGCCAAGCTCTGCTCCAGCAGCGTTTTCTTCCCAGAGAGCAGCGCTGGGAACCTGATCCCAGGACAGCTGGTCCTGCTGGGAGGTGGGACAGGACAGGGCAGGGCCTCGGTGCCACCACTGTGTCACCTCCTGGTGACACAGCCCTCCCTGCAGCACAGGGGCTGGGGTCCCTGTCCCCATTCCTGGTGTGGGGTCCCTGTCCCCATTCCTGGTGTGGGGTCCCTGTCCCCATTCCTGGTGTGGCTGGGTGGGATTCCAGCCCCGGACTGGATGCACCACATGGGTTCCACCTCGCTGGAGCCCCAGCTTTTCCCTCCGGGCTCATCCAGGAGCTGATGGCCAGGAGGACACAATTCCCAATATTCCAGCTCTGCTCACACACAGCCTGCCCAGCTGTGCGTTCCTGAGGGACACAGGGAAGAGCTGGTGACAGCTGCAGCCACCAGAGCAGCAGCAGTGCCCACCCTGCCGTGCCAGGCTCTGGGACATGCCAGCACACAGGACACAGCCACCACGGCAGGGACAGTCCAAGGGACACCCCACAGACCAGGACACCTGGCACAGGCACCTCCTGCATTCCTGCTGTGGCACCCACGGGAGCTGAACACCAACGGCCAGGAACTTGTGGGATTTCCTTTGTCCCCAGATGAGCTTTTGGCTGGTGGTTCCCACAAGGAAGAGCACAAGAGCAGGACAGGATTGCTGGGATCTCACTGGCTGGGACAGAGACAGCAAGAGTGGCCACTCCTGAGTCCAGGGCAGGACAAGAGGGAGGGAAGAGCATTCCCAGGATGCTGCCATCATCCCTGAGGAGGCTCAGCCAAGGCCTGGCCTGTATCCCACGGACTCCCAGGAGGATTATGCTCCTGAACTGTCACAGCACATTTTCAAGAGGAAAAGCTACTCCAGGACATGGCTGGCCTTGATGGGACCCCAGGAAGGGACCAGAGAAACGTTTGTGCAGAGCAGCAGGAGCCCCTGACAGCTCATCCCTCCTGCAAAGCACAGAGAACCTGCCCAGGGAAATACCTGGGAGCCTTCCTCCATCCCAGCAGTGCTCCCTGCTCTTTTCCATGGATCCAGGCACTCCCAGCACCTCCACAGAGCTCCTGCCACTGCTCACCTGCCTAAGGCACGATGGATCTGCTTCCTCCTGTGCCTCCTCCCACCCACCAGGATCCACCCGAGCCGGGAGGGAGGGAGGGAGGGAGGGGAGATGGGGATGGCAAACAGAAGAAGCAGAGAGCAAAGCATGGAGTAAGGAAAGCTCGGAGTACAGGAAGCTGGGAGTGGAGAGGAGCAGGGGAGGAGCAGGAGGAGGATGGAGAACAAACTCCTGTTTTTGCCCAGCCCTGCAGCCCGTGAGGGATTTCTCTGGGCAGGGCCCAGGAGCTGCCCCGGGTTGCCCCAGCAGCCACAGAGCCCTCCTGCCTCAGCCCTCTGTGCCTGGCACAGGGACCAAGCCTTTTCTCATGGCCAATCCCCAAATTTGCTGTGGGGCTGAGCTTGGCACAGCCTCAACACAAACCCAGCACCCTGCAGGAGCTGCGAGTTCCTCATTTCCCTGCGCTCCTGCCTCTGTCCCTTCCCTGAGCTTTGGCTCCCTTGCTGTGGGAGGAGGGCCTGGCCGTGGGGCTTTGGGGCTTTGGTGCTGCTCTCCCATCCCCAGCAGAGTGACCCCGAGGCAGGCACTGGCAGCACAAAGCTCTGTGCACACGCAGCCCCCCAGCCCCTCTCCCCCCCAGCCCGCAGCCGCTCTGACCTTACTGGTGCCGGATCCTCTGAAGCCAATTGCAAAAGAGAAGCAGAGAGTGAGGAGGTGAGGGGGGCTCCCTGCCAGGGTGGCCCCAGCAGGACTCTGGACACCCCAGCCTTGCTCGGGGGCAGCTCCTCGGACTCGTTTCCCCTGTGAGCTCTGCCCAGCCTCGGCTCCGCTGCACGGGGAGAGCCTCAAGAGCTCCAGCAGCCATCGGGGGGGCACATTCCTTCTACCAGGGGAGCCGGGGGTCTTTGGGGCCCTGCTCTGCTGCTGGGAGGCCTTTCTGAGCCCCCCCGTGGCAGTGGAGCTGCAGGGCTGCACGAAAGGCTCCAGGAGCGGGGGTGTCAGGGAGGAGCAGCAATCCATCGGCCCCGCAGCTTTTGGGGTGCATCAGAGCAGGATCTGCTGGTGATGCAGCCGGATAAAACAATTAACAGCGACAAGACCTCATCTCTGGGCACCCAGCTCTGCATTTCTGCTGCTGGGCTGAGCAGGGATGGATGGGGGGGGAGCTGCGTGCTGTGCTGCAGCTGGAGCAAATCCCGGGGGGGAGGCTCTGACTCCTTCTCCTGCATCACCAGCCGGGCTTTGCCAGGGCAGCAGGGTGGGACAGTCCCGTTGGCACCCAGGGGTGACCAGCTGGGCTCTGACCCCACTCATTCCCTCCTAACAACCTCTGGCACCGTCCCCTTCCCTCCCCACACCGGATCCTGCTTCCCTCTGCAGTCTCAGGGGGTCTGCAGGGACTCAGGATTTGTCCTGGGCAGGAATTAATTCCATGTGTCGTGGGCCCCAGGGGGAAATAAATCCCATTTAAACAGCTTTTCAGGACACAGGACACGAGCCCCAGGCTGGCAGGATGAGCCCTCCCTCCTGCAGAGTCAGGGAGGCAATGGAAGCAGGGACCAGCAGCATTCCCAGCTTTTACCAGTCCAACTGGGACAGCTGCAGCTGAGCTCCCACTGGTAGGGGTTAATTAATTACTCTGCTTCTCATCACCCCAACCAACCATTACTGAATTAACTGAGATGCTGCTCTTTCATCTTCCATTGTGGAGCAGGTGCAGGAATTTCCCCCTCGGTATTCCAGACTCCAGAATGTGCCTGGGGCTGCTCAGCTCTGAGACAGGGGCAGGGAGGGGGGGAACATCCAAACCAGGGACTGGGAACAAGGCCAGGACAGATCCCAGCACCTGAGGGCAGAGGCACCCACAGGTAGGGGGAGAATGAGACAATGTGCTGGGATGGGTGAAGATGTGACTGGGAATGTTTCCCTGCCTGGAGAAATAATGGTGAAGGACATTCCCTCATCCTCTGCCTCATTCAGAGATTTCAGCCTTCTCCCAGCAGTCTGCTCCCCAACAGTGAGCATTGGGAGATTGTTGGTAATTGTGCCGTGGGGAAAGCATGGAGCAGAGATGGAATGAGCTGTCCAGGGCCACAGGCAGCACCTGGCAGGGACAGGACTCCCAGGTCCATCACAGCCTTGCCACACCTGCAGGGACACCTGAGGCCAGAGCTCACATCCCACTGATCCAGGGGATCCCACACCTGCAGGGACACCTGAGGCCAGAGCTCACATCCCACTGATCCAGGGGATCCCACACCTGCAGGGACACCTGAGGCCAGAGCTCACATCCCACTGATCCAGGGGATCCCACACCTGCAGGGACACCTGAGGCCAGAGCTCACATCCCACTGATCCAGGGGATCCCACACCTGCAGGGACACCTGAGGCCAGAGCTCACATCCCACTGATCCAGGGGGTCCCACACCTGCAGGGACACCTGAGGCCAGAGCTCACATCCCACTGATCCAGGGGATCCCACACCTGCAGGGACACAACTCCTGGGCACTGGCTGCACCCCTGGCCCCGTGGGACGAGGATGTGTGAGGAACCTGATCCTGTGCTTGGGACACACCACACACACCTGAGTCCTGTCAGGCCCCCTGGAGCACCAGGCAGGATTCCTGCTCCTCCCTGCCACCAGCACAGTGAACTGGGACAGCTCTGGGATTTAGGGATGGAGGATAACTGGGATTTAGGGATGGAGGATAACTGGGATTTAGGATGGAGGATAACCAGTCCCCAGGATGTGCCAGCTCTCCAAAGAGCCAACTGAAAGGGACCAAGCTAAAGCCAACAAAAGCAGCTCCAATTCCCTCCTCAGACATTCCTTAGCCAGAACACCCCCATTCCTCATCCCTACCACACCAGAGGTGGAGTCACTCCAGAACACATCCCTGAACTGCCACCCTAGCCCCTCTGAAAACCATCCCAAATTTCTCCAGCTGCTCCCTCCTGGTCCCCACCCATCGTGTTCTGTTTGCAATTCTCTTGTGAGGACCCAGGGAGGTCCAGGCTTCAAATGAGGTCAGGTTTGGTGGTCACTTCTGTTACCTCCTCACATCCCCTTGTTTAGGGAATACCGAGCCCCTGGGAATTCTCATTTGCTCAGCTCCAGTAAAACAACAGCAGAGCACCTTGGCATGCCCCCACTGAGCTGGTGGGGTGGGGACGGCTCATGGAATCCTCCTCAGAGGCTCCAGCAGCTCGGGAGAGCAGCGGGAGGAACAAAAGCAGATAAATCAGGGAGTAAAGACCCGGAAGAAAAGGGCAGCAGGAACGTGAGAGAAAGAGCACCCCAGAGCAAGCGTGAGCTGTGAGGCACGGCAGGCAGGAGGCAGCTAGAGAAGAAACAGCAATATACCCAAAGCTCCCAGTGCGACAGCGAACTCCAGAGGTGACATCAGGAGGGGGCAGGTCGGGGATGGAATCCATCTGGAGGAAATAAGAGGTGGTGTGATGGTAATAGATAGGGTGGAGATGGCAAGCAGGAGCAGCGGTGGTGGTGGATGAGGAGCAGGAGGTGGAGGAGGAGCAGGCAGGCGATGGTGCAGGGCTGGAGGCGGGCGGGTCGCAGCCGAACGAGGCTCCGGAGCTCAGGCTGGGCATTCGGCGCAGGGACGCTCGGCCCGGCCGTGCCAGGGCACCGGGCTCGGCCTGAGCCTCTACCAACCTCTGCGAGCCAGGGCCGTGCTGCGGCTCCACCAGGCGCTGCCGGACCGTGCTGCCCAGGGCGGGAGCTGCAACGACACAGGGCACAGTGAGCATGGCCTGCCCACGGAGCCGTGCCACCCCAGCGGTGCCACCCCAGCGGTGCCACCCCACCAGTGCCACCCCAGCAGTGCCACCCCACCAGTGCCACCCCATCACTGCCACCCCACCAGTGCCACCCCAGCGGTGCCACCATCCCTGCCACCCCAGCAGTGCCACCCCAGCAGTGCCACCCCAGCAGTGCCACCCCATCAGTGCCACCCCATCAGTGCCACCCCATCAGTGCCACCCCACCGGTGCCACCCCAGCAGTGCCACCCCATCACTGCCACCCCACCAGTGCCACCCCAGCAGTGCCATCCCATCACTGCCACCCCACCAGTGCCACCCCAGCAGTGCCACCCCATCCCTGCCACCCCATCAGTGCCACCCCACCGGTGCCACCCCACCGGTGCCACCCCAGCAGTGCCATCCCATCAGTGCCATCCCATCGGTGCCACCCCAGCAGTGCCATCCCATCAGTGCCATCCCATCGGTGCCACCCCAGCAGTGCCATCCCATCACTGCCATCCCACCAGTGCCACCCCACTGCTACTGTCCCACCAGTGCCATCCCACTGGTGCCATCCCACCAGTACCATCCCATCACTGCCATCCCAGCAGTGCCATCCCACTGCTACTGTCCCACCAGTGCCATCCCACGGGCACCATCCCATTGGTGCCATCCCACTGCTACTGTCCCACTGCTACTGTCCCACGGGCACCATCCCATCACTGCCATCCCACTGGCACTGTCCCACCCGCGCCATCCTATCAGCACCATCCCATTGGCACCATCCCATCACTGCCATCCCACTGGTACTGTCCCACCATCCCTGTCTCACCAGTGCCATCCCATCAACACCATCCCACTGGCACTGTCCCACCCGTGCCATACCACCAGCACCATCCCATTGGCACCATCCCAGCAGTGCCATCCCAGCAGTGCCATCCTATCACTGCCATCCCACTGGCACTGTCCCACTGGCACTGTCCCACCATCCCTGTCCCACTGGCACCATCCCACTGGCACTGTCCCATCAGTGCCATCCCATTGCCACCATCCCTGTCCCACCATCCCTGTCCCACTGGTGCCATCCCATCAGCACCATCTCACTGGTGCTGTCCTACTGGCATCATCACAGCAGCATCATCCCTGTCCCACCATCCCTGTCCCGCCCTCCATGTCCCACTGGCACCATCCCAGCAGCACCACCTCCCTGGCATCATCCCAGTCCCAGCAGCACCACCCCACTGCCCCGTGCCCCCAGCACTGTCCCAGGTCGTGCCAGCAGTTAAGGCCTGTTTAATGCAGAAGCAGCTTGAAGCTGGTGCTGAACATGCTGGATTAATGCCCAGCCCATGGAAAAGTCCAGCATTGCTGATGGAGGTGCCCCTGAACACCTTATCTGAGCATCCTCCCTGACACACAGAGTGGCTGCAGTGACTGAGCCCTCCTGCAGCCACCACCCCCCTCCTGGAGAGCCACAACCGGGCACTTCAGGGCCATTGACCCCCACAGACATCTCATGGCTCCTGCCCTGCTGCCTGGGTGGCACCTTCAGAGCCCAAAGCAGGAGCCCCAGGTGAGCAGGGCAGTGTTGGCACCTGCAGCTCCAGTCCCAGGGCTCAGCTCTGCTCGATTCCAGCATTGCTGTGCAGGGGCAGCACCAGGAGCAAAGCATGGAATCATACAGGGATGGGGTTGGGAGGGACCTTAAACCCCACCCAGTGTCCCCCTGCCATGGCAGGGACACCTCCCACTGTCCCAATGTCCAACCTGGCCTTGGGCACTGCCAGGGATGGAGCAGCTCCCTGGTTGGTTGAGAATATTGGGGTGGAGAATAGGGGGCAGGAATTGTTCCCTGGCAGGGTGGGCAGGGCTGGCACAGGGTGCCCAGAGCAGCTGTGGCTGCCCCTGGATCCCTGGCAGTGCCCAAGGCCAGGCTGGACATTGGGACAGTGGGAGGTGTCCCTGCCATGGCAGGGGTGGCTCTGGGGGGGGTTTAAGGTCCCCCCCAACCCAGACTTTCTGGAATTCATGCCTGATTCCCCCATGCCTGAACTGGTGACTCTGGCCCAGGTGGCCTCTCCTGCTCCCAGCCTGTTCCATGATGGAATGTCCCATGAGGAACATTGTCCTCTGGTTGCCAATTCCCCCTGCTTTGGGGTCCCCCATGGGAATGTCCCTCGGAGCCCCAGCACCAGCTCCTGAACTGCCTTCAAAGCTCCTGTGCTCACACCTGTGCTCACACCTGGCTGCCAGTGGAGCCCAGCAATCCCTGAGCAGCTGCCTGTGCCCCTCATCTGTCCCAGGGTCACCCCCAGAGCCAGGACAGGCCCCTTCACCTGCCTGGAGCCTTGGGAATGCTCCCCTCCATCAAGGAAAACGGGATCCCAGGGCTGCAGCCCCATCCCAAGCCAACCATCCTGGCTTCATCCCATCCCTTGCTGCCATTCCATACAAGATGTTCCCTCTCTGGCAGGAGATAAGGTGTTCAGGATTGCTCAGGATTTCTTATGTGCATAAGAAATTAATGTACAGATGGGTTAAAAAGATGCAGAGACAGGAAAGCCCAGAATGGAGGAGGAGGAGGAGAGCTCCTTTGGGAATGGAAGAACCAGCAATCCCTGCTCTGGAAACTCCCAGCTGGGCACACAGGGCTGCTCTGGCAGAATGACTCAGGACTGAGGGATCCACAGGGACACATTCCCAGTGGAAGAAGGAATAATTCTGGCAGCTTGGCTGTTTCCACACCCCCAGGTGAACCCCAGCCTTTCCCACTGCTCAGGTTTGCTGCTCCTTGTTCCCTACAGTGCCCATTCCAACCTGGAATTTTACACCATCCACCTTCTATTGCAGGATTTTGTTTTTCAGCTCCAGAGCTGCAATTCCAATTTGGGAATCTCACAGTGGAGGGTTCACAGGGATGTGACTGCAGAGTAACTCACTGGGGTGATGAGTTTCTGCTGCAGGTTTCTTCTTCCCTGGGGCCATTTTTTCCCCTGTGGATTCCCTGTTCTTTTCCTGGTGTTCCACCCCTCATTTCCCAACTCAGCACCTCTGTGCTCTCCTTCTCCAACATTTACTCTGAGCTCTGAGCACAGGCTGGAACCTCACTCCCCAGACCCACCACTGCCCTCCAGACCCAAGTTTCACCACATTCCCCAAATTCCCTGCCCAAGGAAAGCCCTCCCTGCTCCAGGCTGGCACACCCAGCTGTGCTCCCCAGGGGAAGGTGCCAAAGGGAGCCAAGGCCAGGAGGCTGAGTGCCACCCCCATGGCACTGGGCTCCAGGGGACAGGTTTCCCTAGGAGGTGGCACTGCTCAAAAATAAATTTAGGGGTTCTGGGGGAACTTGGCACCGGCAGCACCTGTGGGGAGGGAAGGAGGTGGGATGGGACAGGGAATGCTGTCACCTCCTCCTGGCCTCACTGGGTCCTCAATCTCCACCTCAGGGGTAAAATGGAGTGAGTCCAAGCCTCCAGATTCCCTAACTGCACCCAGGAGCTGCAGCTGAGATTCTTCATCCCACCAGACTCTTCCAGGGTTAGTGCAGGTGGCAGTGGCTCAGTGAGGACAGATACATTCATTAGTTCCCGTGCCAGAAAGATGGAAAATTGGTGGAAGTATTTTAGTCCAGAAGAAGGCCAGAGGGCAGAATAAAATAAAAAAAGGAAAATATAATTGAAGAGAACCAAACCAGGGTATTTCCAGAGGGACTGATCCTCCGAGGACAGCGAGGAGCGGTCGCTGAACCTGCGCCCGAAAAGCCAGGCTGCATCTGGGGGGCAGCCAGGGAACAGCAAACACAGACATGGGCTTTACTGGGAGAAGCACCACGAGTCCTCTGCAACACATCTGGGCACGAGAAACTCGGCCCTGCTCTCCTGAGGGTTTGTACACAAAGGAAAAGAATCCTCCAGGGAAAGGCTTTGGGGATCGGGGTGTACAGGGTGTGTGCCACCTGCAGGGAGGGGGCAGCTGGGCAGGAGGGTGGCAGGAGGGTGGGCAGGCTCTGCCCAGCTCTGGGATGATGGAAGTGCTCCCTGGGAAGGTCTCACTGGAGTGTGAAGGAGCTGAGGCTGAACTCAGGGCTGAAGGCTCACACCTGGCCCAGCTGAGCTCCTCAGGTGTCCCCTGGCACTGCCCCAAGCATCAGTGCCCACCGGGGCTGTGCCAGGGCTTTATCAGAGATGCCAGCTCCATTCTGATGGTCACTGGTACTGACAAAGAGCAGGAGGTCTCTGTTCCCTGAAGCTTTCATGTCCCAGCTCACCTGACCCCACACACTGTGGCTGCAGAGCCCTGGGAACAGGCAGGGCCCCCGTTCCTCCTGCACCACCCAAAGCCTCAGA
Source organism: Acridotheres tristis (assembly GCA_037013685.1). Taxonomy (NCBI): domain Eukaryota; kingdom Metazoa; phylum Chordata; class Aves; order Passeriformes; family Sturnidae; genus Acridotheres; species Acridotheres tristis. The sequence continues at coordinate 114,603,129 of CM072884.1, forward strand.
GCTCTGCCTGCCCCTGGGCCAAGCCCCAGGCTGAGGGGACATGGCCCTGGCACCCAGGGCACCTCCTGCAGCACATGGTGCCAGCCCTGACACCCTTCTGCTCCTCCCTCCTGCTCCCCCAAACTGCCCTGGCTTGGATTAAATCAAACAGAGTGGCCCAGAGCAGCCGGGGCTGCCCCTGGATCCAAGGCCGGGTTGGACACTGGGACAGTGGGAGGTGTCCCTGCCATGGCAGGGGGACACTGGGGGGGCTCTGAGGTCCTTCCAATCCACTCAGTGATTCCATGATTCCATGGCAGTGCCCAGATCAGGGGGCTGTGCCCTGGCCAGGTGCTCCTGTGCCCCCAGGCTCTGTCACTGCCCCTCAGCTCTCTCACTCTCTCAGCAAGGCCCAATGGGAGCTGTTTGGAAAATGCCCTTTGGGGAGAGGCAAGGCAGGGTCTGGGCCAGCTGAAGGCAGGAGCAGCAGCCAGGGCTGGCTCAGGGCTGCTGCAGAGAAGGTGACAGTGACAGTGACGATGTCCCCCAGGCCAGGAGCTCAGCTGGGGGGTCACAGGCACAGGGTGACCCAAGCTCAGCCTCCCTCTCTGGGATCTGGGCTTGGCAGAGCAGGGACAGCCACCCTGGGAGCTGCTGCTCTTTGTCCCCAGCAGAGAGGGACAGAAGGAGCCCTGGGTGACCCCAAGGCCTGCACAGAGCTGGAGCTGAGGCTGGCACACTGCTGCTCCCCCTGGAATGGTGCAGGGTGCAGGTCCTGCTGTGCCTCAGGAGGGGACAGCCTCGAGTCCTTTAAATCCCTAAAAAAGTGCCCAGGCCAAGGGGCCATGGGGACAATCCCTTTTCCTGCTCACTGCCATGTCTACCCATGCCTTTGCTTGGGGTTTTTTGGTAAATGCTTAAACCACTGGGTTGACCAGAAGAGCACAGATAGAATGGAATGATAATTAACAATTTCTAAATGACCATTTCTGCTGGAATTAACAGGCTCCAAAACAAACTCCCCCAGCAGTGGGGCCTGGCCTGTTGGGGATGTTCCTGACCCTGATGGACCAACTGTGCTCTTTGGGCATGGAAACCCCAACTGGGATCAATTACTGCCTCCTGATGCAAGTGAATGAACTACAGACCCAGGCCTGCTCTGTGTCACTGTCCCCAAGCACAGCAGACACAGCCCCCATTCCCATGGAACACTCCATTCCCATGGAACTCTCAATTCCCAGGGAACCCTCAACTCCCAGGGAGCCCCCATTCCCATGGAACCCTCCATTCCCATGGAACTCTCAATTCCCGGGGAGCCTCTAGAGCCTCCATTCCCCCATTCCTGGGAGCTCTCCATTCTCAGGGAGCCCCTATTCCCAAGGAACCCCTCATTCCCAGGGAGTCCCCAGAGCCCCCATTCCCATGGAGCCCCCATCCCCATCCCCATCCCATCCCATCCCATCCCATCCCATCCCATCCCATCCCATCCCATCCCATCCCGTACATTGGATGGACATGGGTGACACCAGCTCCTCGTCCAGGTCATCCACGTCGTCGGTGATGATGAAGTGGGAGGGGTTGGGCCGGGGCGTGCCCATCCAGCCCGGGTCGATGTTGAGGGCGGAGGCCAGCGAGGGGATGCCGGGGTTGTTGACGATCTGGAAGCCGCAGAGCAGCTCGATCTGCTGCCAGCGGTGCAGCCGCTCCCGCAGCGCCGCCGTCACCTCGCTCAGCGCTTGTCTGCCACACCACACACGGACACACGGACACACGGACACAGAGGGGAAAAGAGCCTGAAACCTCCTGAGCTGAGTCCAGCTGACACTGCAGACACTTCTCGTTCTCTTTTCAGGAATGTTTAAAAATTAAATTCAAATAATGCAATTTAGACCTGCAGCGGTAGCTGAAGTGCTCAGGGCTTGGCTGGGGACAGGGACACGCGGGACAGGGGCACAGAGAAGGGAGAACAGCCCTGAAGCACCAGGAACAGCCCAGCTGTGTATGCTGACACTGAGACACTTCTTGTTCCCAGTTCAGGAATATTTAAAAATTAGATTCAAATAATGCAATTTGAAAATCCAGTGGCAGCTGAAGTATCTGGGGAAAATAACAAGGGAATGGCTCCCACTGCCAGAGGGCAGGGCTGGGTGGGATCTTGGGAATCAGGAATTGTTCCCTGGCAGGGTGGGCAGGGCTGGCACAGGGTGCCCAGAGCAGCTGTGGCTGCCCCTGGATCCCTGGCAGTGCCCAAGGCCAGGTTGGACACTGGGACAGTGGGAGGTGTCCCTGCCATGGCAGGGGTGGCTCGGGATGGGATTTGAGGTCCCTCCAACCCAAATCATTCCATGACAATCCCTTAAGCATCCTGCAGCCTCCCAGAACCTCGTTTTGCCAGGACTTTCAATTGCTCCAGGTAACTGTGATCCCTTGTTTGTCACAGGTAAAATCAGGTTATTGATGAAGAGCAGCAAGGCCAAGCCCAGGTCATTGAGGACAACAGAAGTTGAGCAAAATGAGCCCCAGGGGCCCTGCAGAGGTGAGGACACTGCCTGGGACAGGGGAGGGACGAAGGGGTGAGGGAGGTGTTGGGCAGACACTCACTTGGCAGTTAGGATTTTGTGATCAACATCATCCAGAGAGGAGCTGTGAGCGACGTGGAACGTCCCAAAAAGGGTGTTTCGCTTCTTTTTGATCTTTTCAGCCTGGAATATCAACACAGAAAGGTCACAGGGAGAGCCCAGCCTGAAGATTCCTCCAGGCCCTGCACATGTGAACAGTGGCAATGGAGTTACTGGGGAGTGCTGCTCTCCCTGCCACTGGGCTGAGGAATTCACCAGCAGCAAGGAGCAGCCTGGGGATCTCCTCCTCCCTTCTCCCAGCTCCCCAAAAATCAGAGGGAACTGAACTGAAAAGGCTGAACTTTCAGGGCAGAGCTGGGGTCCCCATCCCTGGAGGGATGTCACAGCCCTGTGGATGTGGCACCTGGGGACATGGGGCAGTGGTGGCCCTGGCACTGCTCTGGGGGGATTTGAAGGTCTCTGAGGGTTTCTCCAACCCAAACCACGAATTCCATGAACCAGGTGCCTCACTCAGTGAAGAGCTCTCACACATTGGCTCCTTCTCCATGAATAACCCCCAAACAGCCCCAGGGTGTGGGCTGTGGAAGATTTTTGGTTTGAGGTTGAGTTTGTGTCATTGCATCACAAATTAAAGTCTCCTCCCACAGCTCTTCCATTCCCAGCTGCAGTGGCATGAACTGGGACTCAGGAGAGCCAAGGATGGGGATGCAAGAACTGACACAGGTAAAGGAAAACTGTTGGAATGTTAAAATGTTCCCAATCGAAGCAGATGAAGGCAGACAGAGATTTCTCTCCTGGCTGGTTCCACATGGCCATGGGGACCAGGACAAGCCACAACAGCTCCCTGGGCTCATCCCTCAGGGCTGGCACACACAGCCCACACAGGAATTTGGGGATGATTCACTGCCTGTGCCTGCTCCTCACCTGCAGCAGGGATTGTGCTCAGAGCTCCAAACCCTCCTGCCCACGAGTACCCAGGGCAGCAATCCCTGCACGGGCTCCCAGGGCTGCAGGCTCCAACAGAGCCCAGGCTGGGACCTGCCCATGGCTCAGAGCCTCATCCTCAGCCTCATCCTCAGCCTCATCCTCAGCCTCATCCTCATCCTCATCCTCATCCTCAGCCTCATCCTCAGCCTCATCATCAGCCTCATCCTCATCCTCAGCCTCATCCTCATCCTCATCCTCAGCCTCATCCTCAGCCTCATCCTCATCCTCAGCCTCATCCTCAGCCTCATCCTCATCCTCAGCCTCATCCTCATCCTCATCCTCAGCCTCATCCTCAGCCTCATCCTCATCCTCATCCTCAGCCTCATCCTCATCCTCAGACTCATCCTCATCCTCATCCTCAGCCTCATCCTCATCCTCATCTTTAGCCTCATCCTCATCCTCAGCCTCATCCTCATCCTCAGCCTCATCCTCATCCTCAGCCTCAGCCTCATCCCCTGCCCATACCTCGTCTGTGCTGCACTTTTACAGGATACAAATTTAGGGGTGAAGAGGGAAACTGTCCTTGAGCTGAGGGTGGGCAGGGCTGGATGGGATTTTGGGAATTAGGAATTGTTCCCTGGCAGGGTGGGCAGGGCTGGCACAGGGTGCCCAGAGCAGCTGTGGCTGCCCCTGGATCCCTGGAATGTTCAATTCCAGGTTGGACACTGGGACAGTGGGAGGTGTCCCTGCCATGGAATGAGATGAGCTCTAAGGTCCCTCCCAACCCAACCCAACCCAACCCAACCCAACCCAACCCCAACCCAACCCACCCCAACCCATCCCATCCCAACCCAACCCAACCCAACCCAACCCAACCCAACCCAACCCAACCCAACCCAACCCAACCCAACCCAACCCAACCCAACCCAACCCAACCCAACCCAACCCAACCACCCAACCCAACCCAACCCAACCCAACCAACCCAACCCAACCCAACCCAACCAACCCAACCCAACCAACCCAACCCAGCCCAACCCAACCCAACCCAGCCCACTGTGGGATTCCCTGACTCCACAAAGCACAGGAGATGCAGAGGAACCAGCTCTCCCCACACTCCCCCATGGTTGCCCCAGCTCTCCCCCACAGTTGCCCCAGCTGTCCCCATGGTTGCCCCAGCTGTCCCCATGGTTGCCCCAGCTGTCCCCATGGCTCTCACCCCCTCCTTGGCCACCAGCAGCTGTTTCTCTGCGTTCTGTTTCTTGATGTTGTAGTACTGCACCTCCACCTCGTGTGTGAGCTGCAGCCACTTCTGCAGAGCCTCGGGGGCGGCCCAGCTGCTGTGAGACTCCAGCTCCTTCTCGGCGTTCTTCAGAGCCATCCTCACCTGGGGACAGCCAGGACACCGTGGGGACACCGTGGGGACACAGAGCCATGGGGACAGGGCCATGGGGACAGCATGGGGACACCAAGGGGACACAGCCAAGGGGACAGGGCAGGGACAGGGCCATGGGGACAGCATGGGGACAGTGTGGGGACACAGAGCCATGGGGACACAGAGCCATGGGGACACCATAGGGACAGAGCCATGGGGACAGCATGGGGACATGGTCAAGGAGACAGGGCCATGGGGACACTGTGAGGACACAGCCATGGGGACACCATGGGGACAGAGCCAGGGGGACAGAGCCTTGGGGACAGAGCCAGGGGGACACCACGGGGACAGAGCAGTGAGGACAGAGCCATGAGGACACAGCCATGGGGAAACTGTAGGGACACAGCCATGGGGACAGAGCCATGGGGACACAGAGCCATGGGGACAACAAGGGGACAGAGCCATGGGGACATTGTGGGGACACAACCATAGGACAGAGCCATGGGGACACAGAGCCATGGGGACAGAGCTGTGGGGACACAGCCAAGGGGACACAGAACCATGGGGACAACAAGGGGACAGAGCCATGGGGACAGAGCCATGGGGACATTGTGGGGACACAGAGCCATAGGGACAGAGCCATGGGGACAGAGCCATGGGGACAGAGCCATGGGGACACAGAGCCATGGGGACAGAGTCAGGGGGACACAGCAGTGGGGACACAGCAGTGGGGACACCATGTGGACACTGTGGGGACACTGTGGGGACACAGAGCCCTCCCCCAGCTCATGCCCCTCACTGCCAACCCCAGGGGAACAGCAAAAATCTCCCCAGGTGTTGGAACCCTGGGCACTGAGAATTTCTGACTTCCTGTGCTGACCCTGACCCCAAAAAACACTGAGGCCGTGGAGAAGCTTCCAAAATTAATAAAACTGGAATTATAAGTGTGCAGTTTGAATAGAAGTGTGTAATATTTCAGAGTGAAAAAAATAAAATTTAAAGTCTTAAAATATAACAATATATAAAAAGCAAAATAGAAGTTTTAGAACAGAAATTTCCTTCATTTTCACCTTCTTCTTCACAAGTTTAGGCAGTACTGTGTAATTAAATAAAAAAATCTGCATTACAGGCCACAGGTGATTAATTATTAAATTAAAAATAATTTGAGTGTCCGTTCTTAATTAGACAATTTTCCCATACAAGGCCTTGTAGAGAAAAAGCTACGACTCCATTTTTAGCTTGTTAGCTAGAAGTGCTGCAGAACTCACTGTAATATAAATAAAAATTAATAAACATCTGAGTCCAAACAAAAATACTGTCTCTCATGCTTTTAATCCTGACCCTAACAAAAAGAAAAGAAAAAAAAAGAAAATATTTACACACCAAACATCAGCTGAGGACACTGCAGCCCCACAAAAAACCCTTCAGTGCTGGAGACCACCAGGAATGAACTCAGCTCTGCAGTGCTCACCCTGGGAGAGGCTCTCCCAGCCCTGCTGGATCCCACAAACCTGGAATTTTGAGCTTTCTGAGCTTTCTGGCACTGCCCCCCTGCAGAACACTGCTTTGGACCTGAGCCCTTGGACAAAGCTCCCAAATGTGAGTGATGGAGTTAAAATCAGGGCTGTGGAGTTCAATAGAAGTGTGTGATTGCACACGGGGAAGGGTTTGGGATTTGGGGTTTTTATAATACAGTCACAGGGATGGGACAAGCTGGGGGATTTGGGGTGGGGTCTCTTTGGGTGCTCATCTTCCTTCTCCTCCCTGGTTTCAGGTTGTGGTTTCTGGTTGGTCACTCAGTGTCACACTGAGGGCCACGGGAATTTGGTTCTTGGGTTAAAGGATCAATAATACAGGTGGGAATTCCCTATTGCACTGTTTGGCTTTAGGAGACCTTTAGCGCTGGATCCTGCTCCGTTTTGCTCACTTTGGGCTGGTGCTTAGAGGTGTTACTGAACTTTCTTTAGATAAGATTTAATAAACAACCAAGCCCAAACATGAGAAAATTCATTTTCTTTGTGTGTTTTTGAATCCTGGCTCTGAGTGAAGGCAGAAGAGACTGAGACAAAGCACTAATGAAGGAATGAAGTGTAAAGCAATAATGAAATGGTGCAAACAGCCCCCACTGTCACAGGGCCTGGCAAGGGAAGGTGTCCCAGCCTGGGGCAGTGAAGGGACAGACAGGACCCACTGCAGGGATGGGGCACTGTGCCCCACAGCCCCCACAGCCCCCAGAGCTCCGTGGGGTTTCATGGCCAGAGCAGCTCCCAGCCCTTCCCTCGTGGGTGGGTGGATGCACAGAAGCGTTTTTGTGGAGGATTGCTCACACTTGGAGCTGCTCCCTGCATGTGAGCCCAGCCCAGGGGGGGTTTAGGCAGCTCAGAGCCCCTGGGTACAGGCACATACTCGGAATTTCCATATTTTATCCAGCAGGAGCAGCCCCGAGGCACCACACACACGAGGACAAACACTTCTGCCACTCGTGTGTGAGTCAGGGGCGTTCAAAATAAAACTGCCCAAAGCAGTCCCAGAGTGCCAAATTCAGTCCCAGACCCCGAGTTTTTCCTGCCTTTCCTGTCAGACCCCAGCAGCAGCTGCTCCCACCTCAGCAGAACTCTGAGCATCACCCACAGGCATCTGGGATTTGGGAATAAGGAGAAAACACGGCTGGGAAATCTGTCACTGGGTGCTCGGGGGGGAGGAGTGCTCATAAAACTCACAGGAACACTTCTAGGGAATGGTGGGAAAGGGAAGTGGTGTGAACAGGCAAGGACCAGTGGCTAAAGGAGTGTCCACAACCCAAACCCTCGTGGTTCTGCAGGGAATCTGTGCAAACAGGAATTGTTGTGTGTGCCTCCATCCTCCTGGGAAGATCTTTAAGATCCCATTTGGATCACTAAGAGCAACAATTTCTAAGGAAATTTATAAAAAAGTTAATACTCTGTCCTGGTGAGATTCCCCAGTGCTGCCTCCAGCCCTGGGACACCAAGAGCCCAGAGGAGCCCTGGAGCTGCTGCAGGGCTGGAGCCCCCCTGGAGCCAGGCTGGGACACCTGGGGGGGCTCACCTGGACAGGAGAAGCTGCAGGGAGAGCTCAGAGCCCCTGGCAGGGCCTGAAGGGGCTCCAGGAGAGCTGGAGAGGGACTGGGGACAAGGATGGAGGGACAGGACACAGGGAATGGCTTCAAAGCAGGATTTGATGGGATTTTGGGAATTAGGAATTGTTCCCTGGGATGGGATGGAATTCCCAGAGCAGCTGTGGCTGCCCCTGGATCCCTGGCAGTGCCCAAGGCCAGGTTGGACATTGGGACAGTGGGAGGTGTCCCTGCCATGGCAGGGGTGGCTCTGGAAGGGCTTTAAGGTCCCTCCCAAGACAGGCATTCTGTGTCTCCATGATTTCCCAGGGGGAGGAGGCAGCAGTGCCCTCAGTGTGTCAGTGTCAGTGTCAGTGTCAGTGTCAGTGTCAGTGTCAGGGGGGATCCCCAGGTGAGTGTTTACCTGCTCCAGCTCCTGCTCGGCGTATTTCTGCCGGCTGAGCTCGTTCTCGGTGCCCTCGCGCAGCTCCCGCAGCCGGTGTGCCTCCTGCTTGGCAATGCTGATCTCGTCCTGCAGCTTCTTCTCCAGGTGCACCTTCTCCACCTCCACGGACCTGTGCTCCTCCTGTGCCTTCTGCAGCCTGCAATGCACACAGAGCAACAGGGCCACTGCTGGGCTGGCTCTGGGGACAGGGCAGGGGGACAGGGACCAGCCCTGCCCAGCAGGACCAGCTCAGCCCAACAGATCCAGCCGTGCCCAGCAGATCCAGCCGTGCCCAGCAGATCCAGCCCTGCCCAGCAGATCCAGCCGTGCCCAGCAGATCCAGCCCTGCCCAGCAGATCCAGCCCTGCCCAGCAGATCCAGCCGTGCCCAGCAGGACCAGCCCTGCCCAGCAGATCCAGCTGTGCCCAGCAGATCCAGCCGTGCCCAGCAGATCCAGCCCTGCCCAGCAGGACCAGCTCAGCCCAACAGATCCAGCTCAGCCCAGCAGGACCAGCCCTGCCCAGCAGATCCAGCCCTGCCCAGCAGATCCAGCCGTGCCCAGCAGATCCAGCCCTGCCCAACAGATCCAGCCCTGCCCAGCAGATCCAGGTCATTGTGGTTGTTTTTAGCTGAGCAGGGCAGGGGCACCAGGCAAGGCTGGGGCCATGCTCGGGCACCTGGCCAAGCTGCACCAGGGGCACCACGAGAGCCTCAGGTGGTTCCAGGGGTGGCTGCTGCACCTGGCTCGGGGCAGTGGCCAAGGCAGAGACTCCTGAGGTGAGAAGGAACCGCCCCCATCACCGGGAACCAGCAGGTGAGGGCACCTCTGCCACTGTGCCAGGCTGCTCCCAGCCCCAGTGCCCAAGCTTGGGCACTGCCAGGGATCCAGGGCACAGCTGCTGGGGCAGCTCACAGTCCAGGAGCTGCCACACAATCCACACATCCCCAGAACAGACCTGGCCACCCCTTTCAGGATGTGCCAAGCCTTGGTGAGTCACTGAATGGACTGGGAAGTGTCAGTGCTGCAGGATGTTCTCCAAGGTGCTCTGAAGCTGAACAAACACTGGGGTTTGCTGTCAGTGTTCTCATGTCTGAGCTGCTCAGCAAATTCCAGCAGCAGTGGCACTGGAGAGGCATCCTGAGCCTCCCAGAGGTCTGCTCAGCACTGAGCTTCTCCAATCTCTGCAAAGGAACCTGTGAGCAGCACTGCAGCACAGCTTCTCACCAGTCCAGGAGCACGGGGGCTGTCGGGGCTTTTGCTGCTCCTGTGGCAGCTGCAGACCCCAGCTGAGCCCCACTGGGCAAGGAGGAGGAAATGAAGGAATATTTCTGGAATATTTCGCCTCCAAGGCCTCCCAAGGTCCCCAGTTCACCTCCCAGGCCCTGAGCTCCTGCTCGGTGCCCTCTGTGGAGGACGAGCCCTGCCGAGTCCCCGTGGTTTTGTGTTTCTTCCCGAGGGGCTTTAGAGCATTAGCTGAACTCCCCAGGAACATGCACTTGTTTACAGAGTGCCTCTGCCCTCGTGCAGGGCCCAAGGTCGTTCCCCACAGGCACATTCCCAGTTTGGAGCTGGGAGGTGACACCCAGCTGAGCCCTGGACACTGCTGCTGCAGGGGATGGACACGGGCAAGGGGTTCCTGTCTCCTTCCAGATGCTGAAAAAATCCATCCAACTTTCCCTGGGAGTGTTTCCAAGCTGTAGCAAACTCCAGACTCCACGAGGAGCTGTGGCTTGGAGCCACAGAGGGGAGTGCACTCCGTGCCAGGGGAAGGTGCCCAGGGTGGCTCCATCCCCTGGGAGCTCCCCAGGGCTCTCTGCCCTCCCAGACTGGGGGAACAGGAGCCTTTCCAGCAACACCCACGGGCACCAGGCACCCCTGCAGCTGCAATGGCCTTGCAGGCAGTGGGAATGGGGCTGCAGAGCTGGGGGTACAGTGCACAGGCCCCCACACCTGTCCCCCTGACTGGCCAGGATGAGTTCCTGGCACCCAGCTCTGTGTGCACAGAAACGCTGCCATAGCTCACAGGGCAGCCTAGTTAATGTTTATCCTCCCAAACTCCACTGAAACCTCACAGAAAATCGTTCCAGCCCCAGACTACCCTGCTCTGTCATTTGCTAAATCTGCCCTTAAAATATTCCACTGCCAGAGCACCCATGGGTTTGTCATCACCAGGGCTGAGGTTCCTTCCCTGTCCCAGGAGATCCCAGAGGGTCTCTTGGGGCACATTCTCCCATCAGGAGCTTTGCTGGAACCACTGCAGGGATTCCTGGGAGTGGAGACCCCATTCCTGAGGCTGTGGGACTGGATCCATATGCCAAAAGCCCAGATATTCCTATTTAACATCAAAATGATGGAGTTTTTCACTTTCCAAGCAACCCCCTTCGACTCAGGTATTGCTTCTCGACACAGCTCCAAGAGAGGATGTGCAAATCCTCTGAGTGCTCCCACTGATCCAACATGCTTTTTCTCCATCACAGGCCAAGGTGAAACCACCTGGGATGACAAATTCCACAGGAGCTGGGCTGGATGAAACCACCTGGGATGACAAATTCCACAGGAGCTGGGTTGGATGAAACAACCTGGGATGACAAATTCCAAGGGAGCTGGGTTGGATGAAACCACCTGGGATGATAAATTCCAAGGGAGCTGGGCTGGATGAAACCACCTGGGATGATAAATTCCAAGGGAGCTGGGCTGGATGAAACCACCTGGGATGATAAATTCCAAGGGAGCTGGGCTGGATGAAACAACCTGGGATGACAAATTCCAAGGGAGCTGGGTTTCAGGGCAGCAGCTGGAGCTGCTCTAAGGAGCCTTTGGGCCCAGAGCATCCCCTGGCTCTGGGATGTCTGCAGGAGCTGCTCCAGGAGCCCCAGCAGGAGGAGCCAGAGGCCGCTGGCAGCTTTGCCTCGTCCCTGAGGAAGGAGCTGGTTCTGTGTGGGGCAGCAGCAGAGCTAAAACAACATTTCCTGAGAGCCAAAGGAACGAGGAGCCTGCAGGAAGAACACGGACAGGGCACCCACCTCTCCTGCAGGTCATGGAGAGACTGCTCAGCCCTGTGGAGCCCCTCCAGGTCCTTCATCATCTTCTTCATGTGCTCCTTGGAGTAGCGGTTCTGGATGTAGGCGAACCAGCAGCCGCCCACGCCGATGACGATGGACACCACCAGCATGAAATCCTTGAGGTGGTTGTGCCGGGTCACTGCAACACAGCACGGACAGCAGCCGAAATCACCCCGGGAAACCGCACGGGGGGGGCTGGCAGGGAGTTGGGGCACGGGGTCACCACGGGAAAAGCTGAGCTGTGCCAATATCAGAGGGGGAAACTGGAAGCTTGACAACATTTATGCAATTTGGAGACACAACAACAACAATAACAACAACAACAACTGTAAGAGCTGAAATGAGGGATGGGGGCTCCAAGTGGCTCTTTAAAATGCTGTTCATTGTATCCAAATGATCCAGCCATTTATTATTTTAAATGCTGTTTATTGTATCCAGAGGATGCAGAAATTTATTTATTATTTTAAATGCTGTTTATTGTATCCAAATGATCCAGCAGTTTATTTATTATTTTAAATGCTGTTTATTGTATCCAGAGGATGCAGCAGTTTATTTATTATTTTAAATGCTGTTTATTGTATCATGTCTTTATTATTTTAAATGCTGTTTATTGTATCCAGAGGATGCAGCAATTCACAGGTAGTGACAAGAGCCCAGCCCACAGCTGTCAGCCACAGCTGGGGGTTTGTGTGGAGCCTCTCTAGTTCTGGTTCCAATGCATTCCAGACTTTTCATTGCAGAGCATCTTAATACCTGACAACCAATCAATACCTTCACTGTCACCTACAGCCTGTCCTAACTACTGACATCACCATAGTCATGTCACTATTGCCAATCACAAAAGGTCAGTGTGTCACAGTTTAAGGTAGAAGTTGTTTTTCAGTTTTCTTGCAGTGGAAATTTCTGAGATCTTTTCTCTACTTGCACATTGGCTTTTTTGTTTGTCTGTGAAAATCCTTTTGTTTGGTAAAAACATCTTTTATTTAAGGTGGATTTATCCTTTGCTCTAAGCCATAAAAGCCCCTCCCAACTCATTTACTCTTTGCCTTCTGGTTCCCCAGTCAGACTGGCCCAGCAATTCTGTTCTTCTATATCAAAACTTGCTCTCATTTCTATTCCTTCTTCAAATTCTACACTCAAAGACCTTTCTGTTACACACACACATCTGTGAGACCTTCCTGTCCAATCCTTCTCCTTCCCAACAAACAACAACAAAAGATGAAATTGCAATTCTTCCAGCTCCAATTTGCCTGGCAATAAGTGGTACAGGGGAAACTGCACATAGGAACCCTCCAGAATGGCTGGGATCTCACAGGGCAGCAAGCACAGGTAACTAAGAACAAAATAATAACTTGAAAAAACACTGCTGAGATCCCAGAGCTGGGGCAGCTCAAGTGTCCAAGTGTCAAGCCAGCAAAGTTTCCTTCAGAATCACAACTCGGTGTGGAAACTGCCTTTTCCAACAATCATTTCAAAAAAAGGTGTTGATGCCTGTGAGAGGATGAAAGTAATTAAGTGTGGGCTCAAGTGCTAAACAAAGCCCAGAATGACGAGTCAAGCAGAATTTTGTTTCCTGTAACTCAACCAAGTGTGTGCTGGAAAAGCCCCAAGGAAAGAGCAGCTCAGTCCCGTGAGCCGGGACGTGGCGATGCCAACAGTCACTGGTTCTGAGCCCAGCCCCGGGCAGCTCACACAGGGATACCTGCAGCGAGGGCCAGGCCCTGGCACAGGGTGCCCAGGGCACCGGAGGGTCCCTGGCACAGGGGAGGTGTCCCTGCCACGGCAGGGCTGGCTCACACGGAGCTGAAGCCTCTCCCAGCCAAGCCAAGCTGCTCCCTGCCCACGGCCACAGCACATCTGGCACCGGGCACAGCTGGGGGACACAGCACGGGCTGTGGGAGCTGCAGAGCCCAGCAGGGACTGAGCTGCTCCAGCAGCCCCTCAGGGAGCCACTGCCAAGGGACAAACCCTGCAGGGACAGGGACAGGGACGGGACAGAGCCCAGCACGTGTGCTCCAGCAGTCCCTGAGCACAGCCGGGCCAAATCCAGAATTAAACAAGGTGAGTGCTGGCTGTGCTCCCAGCCCGGATGGATCAGCACAACATCCCCTTGCAGGGAGCACATCCTGCACATCCCCCCCTGCTCTCCTGCCCCCTGCCCCATTCCCTGCCAGCCCCAGCCCAGCCCGATCCCCTCCCGGCCCTGGTGCCAGCCGTGCCCAGCAGCACGGCACACATCCCTCCCTCCTCTGCCTCCCTGCCACACACACGTGGGTGAGGAAACTGAGGGAAACTCAGCTCGGATGGAAATGCAGACACATGGAATGCCAGGATGGGCTGGGAGGGACCCCAAATCCCCCCCAGAGCCACCCCTGCCATGGCAGGGACACCTCCCACTGTTCCAATGTCCAGCCTGGCCTTGGGCACTGCCAGGGATCCAGGGGCAGCCACAGCTGCTCTGGGCACCCTGTGCCAGCCCTGCCCACCCTGCCAGGGAACAATTCCTGCCCCAAATCCCACCCAGCCCTGCCCTCTGGCACTGGGAGCCATTCCCCCTTGGCCTGGCACCCAGAGCAGGGGGCTCCAGCCCTGGGAGCATCCCCATCTGCTCACCTACATTGTAGATGATTTTTTCTGGTTTCTAATCTCAACCAAACCTCCTGCAGTCCCAGACCTTCCCCCCTTGTTCATCCATTTCACCTTCCTTCAAACACACGGCCCAGGCAGGGCTGCAAACCCAGCAGGACATCGAGTCCTGCAGTGGAGCAGAACAATCAATCTTGATAAAACTGTGCTTGTTCTCCCTTCTTTCCCCAAAAAACTGAAATGAGAAAGGTAGAGGAGTCTGTTCTCTGTGGTGTACGTGGCTTTTCCTGCAGCCTTTGCAGGTGCAGGGTGTGCTCAGGTCTGCCACACGGGAGCAGAACAGGCTGTGCCAGCCCTGCTGGGGCCAGGGACAAATTCAGAGAGATTTAAATCACAATAAACTGCCCAGGAACAATCTGAGTTTAAATCAACCTTTGTTTAAATCACAATAAACTGCCCAGGAACAACCTGAGGCTCCACTGTGGCGTCTCTGCCCAGGGCACAGGAGCAGCAGGGAAAGAGCTGAAATTACACAAAGTTCTCTCCCAGGTTCAAAAGCAGCAAAGCTGCACCTGCAGAGCCCCTCTGGAGCCAGGCTGGGACACCTGGGGGTGCTCACCTGGACAGGAGAAGCTGCAGGGAGAGCTCAGAGCCCCTGGCAGGGCCTGAAGGGGCTCCAGGAGAGCTGGAGAGGGACTGGGGACAAGGATGGAGGGACAGCACACAGGGAATGGCTTCAGAGCAGGATTTGATGGGATTTTGGGAATTGGGAATTATTCCCTGGCAGGGTGGGCAGGGCTGGCACAGGGTGCCCAGAGCAGCTGTGGCTGCCCCTGGATCCCTGGCAGTGCCCAAGGCCAGGTTGGACACTGGGACAGTGGGAGGTGTCCCTGCCATGGCAGGGCTGGCTCTGGGGGAGATTTGGGGTCCCTCCCAACCCAAACCAGTGTGGGATTCCATATTTCACCTGAAGTTGTGCTACTCTGTGCCAGACAAATCCCTGAGCCACAGGAACAGGACTCCAAAGGCACAGACACAGAAGGAGTCACCTCGTCTTGTTTAGATTTTAATTGCACCACGCTCCCCTGCACTTGGATTAATTACAGAGCTGAAGTGGTCAGACCTGTTTGCTGTAGGAAAAGGCAGGGCTGGAGTGTGGCAGCAGGAAGCAGGCCTGGAGGGAAGGCAGGAGCCTGCAGATCCTCAGGGAACTGGCCATGGGAACTGGCTGGAACCTCTGCCACGAGCCAGACATCGGCCCTGGAGCCCTGGGCTGGGAAAAGCTTCACCCAGCAGCAGGACAGCCCCACGTCCCCCTGCTGAGACCCCCGGGGCCAGCAGGGTGTCTCTGCATTCAGGAGCCTGCAGGACGACTGGGGCTCCAGCCAGGGCTGCTTTTATTCAACTTTTACACCTGTGGTGAACAGAGCTTTGAGAGGGGAGACCAACCCTTCAAAACCCTTCAAACCCTGTAGCTGTGCAGCCCATCCCACTGCCAGCAGACACCCCAGAGCCCAGCTCCCCTCCAGAGCCACCTCCCCTGGCCGTGGGAAGGGTGTGAAGCAGCCTCTGCAGCTTCAAAGGGCACAGAGTTCTTCCCAAAGCTGCCAGTGGCTGGTGCCTCCTGAAAGGTGTTTTGCAATCCCTTCCTGAAGGACTTGGTTTAGATAAACAACCTCTCCCCATGATGGGAGACAAAGCCATCCAGGTGACCAGAGACCAGCAAATTTAACTGCCTGCAAAGGGATAAATCTCCCCTTCACTGCAGGTTTAAAGTGTATTTCCTCTTCTCACACACACCCTGTACATGCAGTCACAGAACCACGGAATGGTTTGGGCTGGGAGGGACCCTAAAGCTCATCCCACGTCCTGCCATGGCAGAGACACCTCCCAGTGTCCCAGGCTGCTCCAAGACCCCTCCAGCCCAGCCTGAAAAGCTCCCAGGCATGGAAATGAGAGGTGTGTGAGCAGCCCTGGGTGAGGAACAGCCCTGGGTGAGGAACAGCCCTGGGTGAGGAACAGCCCTGGGTGAGGAACAGCCCTGGCCCAGAACAGCCCTGGCCCAGAACAGCCCTGGGTGAGGAACAGCCCTGGCCCAGAACAGCCCTGGCCCAGAGCAGCCCTGGCCCAGAACAGCCCTGGCTGTTCAGCCACGGTTCCCTGCCCACTTTGATGTGTGTGAGGCAGCAGGGTCAGACTGCAGGGCAGAACAGAACAGCTCCAGCCTGGGGAACACACATCCATCACTCGCTGCCAGCCAGGACAAGCCATTTACAGCCCCATTTACAGCACACAACAACCCTGCAGCAATTGCAGCCCCAGCACAGCAGTCACTGGGCTGGAGCCACTGTTGGAGGAGCTCAGCCAGGAGCAGCCCTGGCCAGCCC
Source organism: Acridotheres tristis (assembly GCA_037013685.1). NCBI lineage: Eukaryota > Metazoa > Chordata > Aves > Passeriformes > Sturnidae > Acridotheres > Acridotheres tristis. Next base: position 114,619,541 of record CM072884.1, read on the forward strand.
ACCCAGTCACCAAGAGGCTTCATGTCCAACAGAGGCAATAAATAAAACTGTGCCTGGACAAAAAGAGGCTTTTCAGTAACTGTGAGCAGAAATGGCTGATTGTACAAGCCAGGCTTGGGATTCCCTTGCCATGGCCCTGCCAAGCCTCTCACTGTGCAGGCAGCTGCCCCAGCACTGGGTGGCAATGGGAGAGGCCAGCCATGCCCCAGCCATGAGCACTGGGACCCCAAAATCCCCATAGTGATCCCCCACAGCATGGGGGATTCAGCAGGAAAGGGGGGACTGCACCCCTCTGCGGCCACAGCCCAGGAGAAAGCCATGGCAGAGGAGACAAAAGCACCTTTCACAGGGAGCAGACAGAGCCAGAGGGAAGGGATGCAAAGGGAGGTACACATCAGAGAGCCTGAGATCCTGATAAAGCATCAAAGGAGCCCAGGGCCTCACAGCAGCCACCCTGAACTGCTCCCCATGCAGCCTGCTGCCCCTTCCCTCCTCCAGAGGTGACAATTCCCAGCCTGAGCCACCAGCAGAGCCTCGGGACATGACACTGGAGCCCCAGGAAAGCCCAGGACACCATGACAGAAATCCAGGAATCAGTGACAGAGCTCCAGGACACAGTGACAGAGCTCCAGGACTGGCAGCAGCTTCCGTGGGCTGGGCAGGATCGCTGCCCCCCAGCACCTCAGCCCACCATGAGCAGCACAGAAGGGCAGCAGGTTTTACCCTGAGCACACAGGAGATCCCAAAAGGACAGTGGGAGATCCCAGCAAGACAGAGAGATCCCAGCTGCACCTCTGGGAGCAGCCCTGGAGGTGGGAATGGCAAAGCTGGAGGTGGGAATGGCAAGGCTGGAGGTGGGAATGGCAAAGCTGGAGGTGGGAATGGCAAAGCTGGAGGTGGGAATGGCAAAGCTGGAGGTGGGAATGGCAAAGCTGGAGGTGGGAATGGCAAAGCTGGAGGTGGGAATGGCAGCCCAGGATGCTCCAGGAGCCAGAGCTGCTCCCATAAATGCAGGAACACCCTGTCCCTGCTCCAGGGGAGCTGTGCTGGGAGGGCTCCCCTGGCTGAGGCTGCTCTGAGCAGTCTGGCTCACCCAGGCCCGGCTCTGGTGCCCAGCCCGAGCACTCACAGACCCCCATAGCCAGGACTGGTGGCCTGGGTGGCCTCTGCCAGGGCCGGCAGGGGGCACGGGGTACTCACAGAGAGGGGGCCCGAAGAGCACCGTGTCCAGAGCCTTGAGCTGCAGCTTCTGCCGGTGGCTGCGGTCGGTCATCTTGAGCACCGTGCCCATCATGGTGGCATTGTTCACTGCCAGCCTGCACAACGGGACAGCACTGAGCCTGGGCACGGCCACTGCGACCAGGAGCACACCCTGCTACCGGCCAGACCCCTCCCTGCTGCCGGCTCTGAGCCACAGCACTGGGAGAGAGCAGGAAAAGCCAGGCCTAACTCATTAACCCGACAGCAGGAGGGAGTGATTTCCCATCAAAACTCAGCTTTTGGTGTCCCACCAATCATTAGTAATTGTTTTTTAACCAAATCTCCACTGGCTTTACATCCTGTGTCACAGACCATAAAGCACAGGTCATTTTGGAAGCAATGTGGACACCCTTTGTGCTGCCTCAAAACCATCCTCATTTTGCCCCCAGTTCATCCCTCCTTCCCACTCAGTTTAAAAAACCCTTTTTCAGCAGCAGGAATCTTTATCCTTAGAGCTGCACTGAGGTTTTTCAAACTTGTTACAAGTTTAGGCTCCCAGCCAGTGTTTGTCCTACATGGAACCACGGACTGGTTTGGGTTGGGAGGGACCCCAAATCCCCCCCAGAGCCACCCCTGCCATGGCAGGGACACCTCCCACTGTCCCAGTGTCCAGCCTGGCCTTGGGCACTGCCAGGGATCCAGGGGCAGCCACAGCTGCTCTGGGCACCCTGTGCCAGCCCTGCCCACCCTGACAGGGAACAATTCCTGCCCAGTATCTAACCCAAATTTCCCCTTTTCACTCCCAACTGGAGCAGAACAGCAATCAGTGCCCGTGCCAAGGAACTCTGGGTGATGAGAGGAGGCCCTGGACCCTTCCCTGCACACATCCCATGGGGACACTGTGGGCACTGACCCGAGCCTGGCACTGACCTGGGCATGGCGTGGCCGCTCAGCTGCAGTTTCCTGAAGGTCTCCTCGTACTGGGGCAGCTCCACGTAGGAGATGAGCCACTGCACCACCTCCTCCACGGTCCAGTTGTACACTGAGGAGAGCAGAACAGGCACACAGCTCATCCTGGGCACATGGGGCACCAGGGAGCCACAGCTTTGGGCTGCCAGGGACCCCAAATCCCCCCCAGAGCCACCCCTGCCATGGCAGGGACACCTCCCACTGTCCCAGTGTCCAACCTGGCCTTGGGCACTGCCAGGGATCCAGGGGCAGCCACAGCTGCTCTGGGCACCCTGTGCCAGCCCTGCCCACCCAATCTCCCATGCTCTGGCACTGGTACAGTCCAGGCAGTCCTGCAGGATCTCATTCTCCCCATTCAGGGACTGTTTTTGCCCAGACTCCAGAACTGCTGAGGTTGTGCAGCCCCTGAGCCTCACACACCCCACAGTGTGGGAAGAGCTGCCTGCAGCTTTCCCCGTGCCAGCACAGCCCTGCCAGGGCTGCCTCTCCCTGTGCTCCCAGAATGAAAACATGCAATGAGGCCATCAGATAGAGGAGCAGCCTGGCAGGGCCAACACCCAAAGGCCTGGCATGTGACAGCTGGCATCACCTGCATCTCCATCAGCCAGGTGATCCTGCTGCCTCCACACTCCCAGCAGGGAATGGTCATCCTCACCTCATGCCCAGAGCCCTGGAATTCTGAGGGCAGCTCCAAAAACCTCAGCCCCTGCTCCAAATCCATGCACAGCGTGCCCAGAGCTGCCCCTGGATCCCTGGCAGTGCCCAAGGCCAGGTTGGTCATTGGGACACTGGGAGGTGTCCCTGCCATGGCAGGGGTGGCTCTGGGGGGGATTTGGGGTCCCTTCCAACCCAAACCAGTCTGGGATTCTGGGATTCCCTCTGAGCTTTGACTAAGAAAAGCACATCGTGAGTGATGCCAGAAAAAAACGAGTGGAAGCAGCTTGAGGAAGGATCTGTGGGAGGAGGTGGAGCAGGTGCTGCAGCCCAGGTGAACCAGGTGAACTTTGCCTCTTCGCCTCCTCCCCTGGGCATCTGTGGATTATTCTTGGAGCTGTCATGCAGCTCCAGGGCCATGAATGAGGAAACCTTGGCAAACCTTTGCCACTTTGCTGTGCTGTGCTTAGGGCAGTGCTCTGAAGGCAAAGACAGTCCCAGAATCCCAGACTGGTTTGGGCTGGAGGGACCTCAGAGCCCACCCAGGGCCAGCCCTGCCATGGCAGGGACACCTCCCACTGTCCCAGCTGCTCCAGCCCCGTCCAGCCTGGCCTGGGACACTGCAGATGGTTTTACTGGACACGGGGAGCTTTGTTACACTTCCATTTTAATTGATCATCTCTGTCCCTGCCGGGCTGCAATGCCACCACCGGCAGGGCTCAGGAGCACCAGGAACATCCTCCCAGGCTGCAGGGAGCCCAACACCTCCCCGGGGAGCTGGGGATGAGGGACAGGGGGGTGAGGGAGCTGGGGGACATGGGGGACATGGGGGAGACAAGCAAGCTCAGAGCTGACGGAGCTGAGGGAGCTGAGGGAGCTGATGAGGTGAGAAAGATGAGGGAGATGAGGAAGCGGAGGGAGCTGGAGCTCAGAGAAATGAGCTGAGAGAGATGAGAGATCTGGAAGAGATGAGGGAGAGGAAGGATGTGGTGCAGATAAGAGGGCTCAGAGATGGAGCTCAGAGAGCTCATTGAGCTCATGAAGCTCAGGGAGCTCAGTGAGCTGAGGGAGCTGAGGGAGCTCAGGGAGCTGATGAAGCTAATGAAGCTGAGGGAGCTAATGAAGCTGAGGGAGCTGATGAAGCTGAGGGAGCTGATGAAGCTAATGAAGCTGAGGGAGCTGAGGGAGCTCAGGGAGTTGATGAAGTTGATGAAGCTGAGGGAGCTGATGAAGCTGAGGGAGCTCATTGAGCTGATGAAGCTGAGGGAGCTGATGAAGCTGAGGGAGCTGATGAAGCTGATGAAGTTGAGGGAGCTCAGGGAGCAGAAGCAGAGCCCAGAGCTGAGTGAGGACAGCAAGGCTCCAAAGGAAGGTGCCATTCCCATGGAGGCTGGCACGGTGACACAGCTGCAGGGTGGCACAGACGAGGCCACCATCCTGCCCTGGCAGCAGGGAGCTCCTACAGCTCCTGGGGGACACCTGTGGGGGTGGCACAAGCAGAATGTCAACCATGGCAGGAGTGGGAGAAGCCACAGCCCTGCACGGTGACATCACCAGTGCTGTGCCACAGGGCATGAGGCCACACGGCCAGCAGTGCCAGCCCTGGGCTCCTCCAGGGCCCTGGCTGCTCTCAGTGCCACACCCAGAGGTGCCAATTTCGGGAGAAGTCCCTGAGAGCCAAGCTGGGGCGTGCACAAGCACCAGGATGAGCAGGAACCTGCCCTGCATCCTCATCCTCATCCTCATCCCCAGGGCTGGCTGGCATCACTCCCATGGCTTTGGCAGAGCCAGCACCTCAGACGGCATCACAACCTTTATCTTCTGTGATAATTACAGGGTAGAAATGTCTATTTACCTTCCACCCAGGTACAGGGTGCCCAGGAACAGCAGCAATGGAAGGCAGGGAAAGCAATGGCTTGGAAACAAATGCAAGAGGCCCAGTGGGATGGCAGCGCCCCTCAGTGCTGCTGTCCACACCCACAGCAAGGAGCACACCTTGCCCCAGTGCCATGACTTCAGTTCAGACTCCAAAATTGGGCTTCACATTTCCCTGGCAGTGTTCCCTGGTTGGACACTGGGACAGTGGGAGGTGTCCCTGCCACGGCAGGGGTGGCCCTGGGGGGGATTTGGGGTCCCTCCATCCCAAACTCTCTGTGATTCCATGACATCAGACACCCTTCAGGAACCAGTGACTGATTCCAGGAGCAGGAACTGAATCCAGCCCTGGGCCAGCCCCTGTGCCAGGGCAGCTCTGCCAAGGAGCTGGCAGGTCCCGTGTGTGCCAGGGCAGGGACAGAGCCAAGCAGCCACTGAGGGGCCTGGGGAGCACCGAGGGATGTTCCCCCCAGCCCTCCATGACTTCTGTCCTTTCCCAGGTGGCAGCAAACACTGCAGCCACTGCAGCCATGTGTGAGCTGCTGCCATGGGATAAACGATTCCCACACCAGGCACTCCGTGGGCACAGCAGGGACTCAGAGCCACGGAATCACAGGGTCCCTGAGGCTGGAAAACCCCTCGGAGCCCACAGAGTCCAACCCCCCCAGCACTGCCCATGGCCCCAAGGGCCACATCCACAGGGCTGTGAAATCCCCCTGGCTGTGACTCCTGCCCTGCCCTGGGCAGTTGTGCCAACCCAAAGTGATGGGGGCAGGAATTTTCAACACATCCCTGTCCATGCCTGGAAGAGAGTCTGGTCTGGGATACACAGCTCTGGAATCATCCCACAGACATCACTGAATGGTTTGGGCTGGGAGGGACCCAAATCCCCCCCAGAGCCAGCCCTGCCATGGCAGGGACACCTCCCACTGTCCCAGTGTCCAACCTGGAACTGAACATTCCAGGGATCCAGGGGCAGCCACAGCTGCTCTGGGCACCCTGTGCCAGCCCTGCCCACCCTGCCAGGGAACAATTCCTGCCCCAAATCCCATCAAATCCTGCTCTGAAGCCATTCCCTGTGTGCTGTCCCTCCATCCTTGTCCCCAGTCCCTCTCCAGCTCTCCTGGAGCTTCTCCCCTCCTGCACAGCCCCTCTGTGGTTTCGATCCACTGCAAATCCTGCACCTCAGCGTCCCCTCGGAGCTGCTGGAACGGGAGGCACTGCTGCACTGCCTGCAGCTGCACCCACAGCTCTGCAAACACAGAGCACATCCCACACACAGGAATTCAGGGGCTAAGACAGAAAAGTCAAATACAAACAGGACACAAGTGAGAAAGTGAAATTTCCATGGCTGATGAACTGATCAGAAGACAAATATCCAGTGTTTCAAGGAATGGATGCAGACAGAACTCCTCTCTTAGAGATGAGGAGCACTGAAAAAATGGATTAATAATTCCTGTGGAATTCTGTGTGAAAGCACTGGGGAAGCACTTGCCAATCTCACAAGTTTGTTCCAAGATTCCCAGGGCTCGGGAAGTTTCTCACCAGAGGCTGAACTCCCTGAGTGCTGGGATGAGTAACAGCATTTTGGAACAGCTCAAAGTTATTTCTGCATGGACTGGACTTATGACACTTCCTGGATTTTATTCTCCCTTCTTTAAACTGTGAAGGAGCTTTCCAGGTTCAAAAAGTTTCTCCTAAGGAAAGCTCCCAAGAAGCTCTACTGAATATTTAGGATTTTCTCACCCCATTAAATTCCTTCTGAAGCTGGGTGTTGGAAGGAGAGCCTGGGGTTGGACAGCATTTGGTTTTATTTAACACACATTTCTAGGGCAGAGGAACAAAACAAACTCTGATGCTTTGCTGGCCACGCTGAGGATTTGAGCACGAACAGTTTGGAAATGCCAACCCTGAGGAAATCCTGGGAATCCACACCCCAAAAGGGGAGAAGCAGCACATTGCCCTGAGAGCTGCACACCCTGCCCAGGGCATCTGAAACCCAAACTCCTGGGCACTCTTGGGAAAGGATTTTTCTTGGTTTTTTGCCCTTTTTTTACCTTCTGATGTTTTCCAGGCCTTCCAGAGATCCTCCACACTGATGAGTTTGTCTTCTCCATGGAAAGTGCTGTGCTTCACTGCTGGGTCATGGTAATTCAAGTCTTCCCTCAAGAACTAGGACAGGAATTAACAGCAGGATTAGGCTTTGGTTCATCTTTTAGGGAGATGAGGAGCATAAAAAAAAAACTGAATAGTAATAATTTTGATGGGAAAGTCTATAATAAATCTGAATAAATAAAAAATATAAATATAATGGATACATCAGATATATAAGATACACACATCTACTTTTTATACAGATATAAATATATTCCCTGAATATTTCTGTTCCTGGGAAGACCAGCCAGGAAATATTCTACAAGTAAATATGTTAAATATTAATACAGAGAAGGGATAATTAGAACCTTGGGTCTTGGATTCCAGACTTTTCTTTGAATTATAGTATCACCAAAAATTCACCTAAGTGGCACAATGGAACCAGCTTGATGTCAGTGGTGTAAGAACCCAAAAATTATTCCTGGATTTGATCTACACCTTCAAATCCAAGCTGGAAGAAATGCCGTGGGCAGGAGAAAATGGGAGAACTGGTTAAAATGTGTGGTTTTAGCAGGTAGAACCGATGGAAAATGGGAGAACTGGTTAAAAGGAGTGGGTCCCCAGGGGCTGTGGCCATCCCTGGCTGGAGGGGCCGGGGGTGACCGAGCAGGAACGTGGCAATGTCCCCAATGTCACCGGCCCTGCTCCAGCTCCCAGGCCCAGCTGCTGCTCTGTAAATTTAGCTCAGGGAGCACAGAAAGGAAAAGTGATCCCTGAGCTTCCCCTGGGCTCAGCAGGGCCACAACAAACAGCAGGGACTGAGCAGAGGGGAGGGACAGAGCTGGGCTGGGGGTGACCCCATAAATGAGCAGGGACAGGGCTGGGGGTGACCCCATAAATGAGCAGGGACAGGATTGGGGGTGACCCCATAAATGGGCAGGGACAGGATTGGGGGTGACCCCATAAATGAGCAGGGACAGGGCTGGGGGTGACCCCATAAATGAGCAGGGACAGGATTGGGGGTGATCCCATAAATGGGCAGGGACAGGATTGGGGGTGACCCCATAAATGAGCAGGGACAGGATTGGGGGTGACCCCATAAATGGGCAGGGACAGGATTGGGGGTGACCCCATAAATGAGCAGGGACAGGGCTGGGGGTGACCCCATAAATGAGCAGGGACAGGGCTGGGGGTGACCCCATAAATGAGCAGGGACAGGATTGGGGGTGACCCTGTAAATGAGCAGGGACAGGATTGGGGGTGACCCCATAAATGAGCAGGGACAGGATTGGGGGTGACCCCATAAATGGGCAGGGACAGGATTGGGGGTGATCCCATAAATGAGCAGGGACAGGATTGGGGGTGACCCCATAAATGAGCAGGGACAGGATTGGGGGTGACCCCATTAATGAGCAGGGACAGGATTGGGGGTGACCCCATAAATGAGCAGGGACAGGGGGCAGGATGGGGCTGGGGGAGCTGGGCTGAGCCCACCAAAGCCCAGAGAGACTTTAGAACACATTTTCCACCAATACCTCCTGGGGAAAGGACAAAATCCTGGAGTCCCAGACTGGTCTAGGTTGGGAAGGACCTTAAAGCCCACTCAGTGCCACCCCTGCCATGCACCTTCCACCATCCCAGATATTCCAAACCCCAGGCACAAGAACCACTGTGCAGAGTATTGATCTACTTGCAAACTACCAAAAACACTTCCAAGGGTTAAAGATCCCACTGACCCCAGGCTGGAGACACCCAAAGCTCCAAGCCCTGCACAGAGGGTGCACCAGACCATCTCCAAAATCCCACAGGACCATCTCCAAAAACCCACCAGACCAGCCCAGGTCCTCCAGCCCCATCCTGCCCCCTGTCCCTGCTCATTTATGGGATCACCCCCAGCCCCAGGCTGATTCATCAGCCAGGCTGTGAATCCACAAGGACTGAAGGCAAATGAGTCAATCCCAAAGACAACCCCTGGTCTAACCAGCCAAAACCACTGGGAGCAGAGGCACTGCAGCAAACCCCAGGATGAGCTGGGATCACAGTGGGAACACTCAGCCTGGGAATGCTGAGCTTGGTGCCCTGGGACACCAACAGCACAGGGAAAGGAGCTGGAGCTGCTGCAGAGAGCCCAGAGGAGCCCTGGAGTGTCCCAGGGCTGGAGCCCCTCTGGAGCCAGGCTGGGACACCTGGGGGGGCTCACCTGGACAGGAGAAGCTGCAGGGAGAGCTCAGAGCCCCTGGCAGGGCCTGAAGGGGCTCCAGGAGAGCTGGAGAGGGACTGGGGACAAACCTGCTGGCTGAAGGCACACTCAGAAATGAGCAGATCCACAAAATGGGATTTTCTGGAGGGTTTTTGTTCCACAGAATCCCCTGATTTGGAAGTCCTGTCCAAGTCCTGGCTCTGCACAGCCCCAACAATCCCACTCTGTGCCTGAGAGCGCTGCCCAAACTCTCCTTGAACTCTGTTTTGTGGTTTTTTTCTATCTGCAGAAACTCCAGCTACCGAAGAGATTTTTCAAGCCTTCCCATGCCTCCCACACGCCTGGCTCTGTGCCACCCTCGCTGCCAAGCCCCGGCTCCTGCTGTGCCAGGAGCTCTCTGTGCCCCCCAGCTCCTCCAAACCCTCCAGTGCCCAAGGCAGGGCTCAGGGCTGGCAGCAGCACAAGCCTCGTTTCCTGAGGAAAGCAGCCTGGCAGCATCCCAGAGCCCTGGCACCAGGAACCCACATCCCAAACAGGCAGAGCTGCCCTGGCTGGGAGCACGGAACACACGGGAACAGAGCCCTCATTAGAGGATATCCCCATCAGTTCTTTCACTTTAATCGAGGCCACTGATGTCAGCTGAAACTTCACTGAAAATTCACCTCCCAGCAGGAAAACTGCAAGGGTGATTTATGGACAGAGTGAAGCTGTGGGACAAAACTCCACCCATCATTTATTTTAAAAATATCAAAGTCTGTGTGTCCCCTTCTGCCCAGGCAGGGGTTTCAGTCCAAACAAAATACTCCCATCACTTGCCCTCAAAGGGTAGGGGCCAAAATAATAAATGAAAATATAAAGCTCTCAACCAAGCAGGGAAATGGCCATCCCTGGAAGTGCTCCAGTCCAGGCTGGGCCAGGCTTAGAGCAAGCTGGGATAATGGAAGGTGTCTGTGCCCATGGCAGCTGGTGGAAATGGATGAGGTTTGAAGTCCCTCCCAGCCCAGACCTGGAAGCCCAGGAACCCCGTAAAAGGTTTCAATCTGAGCCTCCTGCATTCTTCCCAATAATCCCCCAGCAGCTGTCCCAGCACAGCCCAGTTAAACCTGACTGCAGGGTCCGTGTGGGGGACACTGATAACCTTGACAGGGAGAAAGGCCCAGCAGGAGCTGGCTCAGAGAGGGAATTTCTGGAATTCCTCATGCGGGGCTCCAGAGCTCACGGACAGGTGAGCTCAGTGCAACTTCATAAAAGCTTAGCAGAGGTAAAGCAGCAGGGACAGGGAATCACTGAGGCTGGAAAAGACTCCCAAAATCACTGAGTCCAGCTGTAAATGCAACACCCAAGTGCCCCTGGGCCAGGGCAGTGCCAGCACCGACAGCCTGGGGACAATGGGCCCTGGGGACAAGGAGCTGGGCACTGCTGGGGGAAGCTCCACAGGCCCTGGCCACGAGAGCTGGCACTGAAATCCCTGTGCCCTGGGCTGGTCCCACAGCGTGGGCAGCAGGAAAGGGCTTGGGATTCTGCCCCACTCAGGCTGCACAGCCCTTTCCAGGAGGAATTTTCCCAATATTCAACCTGAACTTCTCCTGGTCCAATGGAGGCCGTTCCCTCTCCTCCTGTCCCTGCTCCTGGAGTTGTGCAGAGCCACAGGGTCCCCCCTGAGCCTCCTTTTCTCCAGGCTGAGCCCCCTCAGCCCCTGCTGGTGCTCCAGCCCTTTTCCAGCCCTGCTGCCCTCCCAAAAGCAGAGCAGAGGTGCTGGGGCAGGAGCAGCCCTGCCAGGGCTCAGCCCAGAGGGCTTTGAGCAGTGGCTGCAGGAGCAGCAGGGCACTGATTCTGCAGCTCTCAGAAAACCCCTTGAGTTCCTCCCAGCCTGGCAGAGTCTCTGTGCCAGGGCTCTGAGCTCACATTCCCTGCACAGCTTTGTACCAGGGGGCAAGATTTGCTCAGAGACATAAAAGTGCCAGTTCTGCCCAGCCCTAAGGACACGAGGCTCATTCCTAAAGGAATGCCGGGGAGCAGCAGACACGGGCTGAGCTGGGACAGGCTGAGCTGCAGCTCCAGCCACTCAGTGCAGGCAAGGGCCTCCAGGGAAACACCTCATGTGCTGCAGGAAATGCAACTGGAAGCTTTGCAGTTGTTTCCATTACTCAGTCAAGTGGGATTGAGGCAGGAGGAACAGCCCTGCAAGCTGGGAACAGCCACCCAAAACCAGGGATCAACCACCCAAAACCAGGGAACAGCCACCCAGAACCAGGGAAAAGCCACCTAAAACCAGGAAACAGCCACCCAGGACCAGGGAACAGCCACCCAAAACCAGGGAACAGCCACCCAGAAACAGGAAACAGCCACCCAGAACCAGGGAACAGCCACCCAGAACCAGGGAACAGCCACCCAGGACCAGGAAACAGCCACCCAGGACCAGGGAAAAGCCACCCAAAACCAGGGAACAGCCACCCAAAACCAGGGAACAGCCACCCAGAACCAGGGAACAGCCACCCAGAACCAGGGAACAGCCACCCAGAACCAGAGAACAGCCACCCAGAACCAGGGATCAACCACCCAAAACCAGAGAACAGCCACCCAAAACCAGGGAACAGCCACCCAAAACCAGGGAACAGCCACCCAGAACCAGGGAACAGCCACCCAGGACCAGGGAACAGCCACCCAGGACCAGCAGCTCCTGGCACAGGGGCCTGTGCTGTGTCCCTGGGGACTGTCACCACTCCTGAGGGACATTGTGATGGCTGGATTTGCAACAGCCCCTGGATCCCTGGCAGTGCCCAAGGCCAGGCTGGACACTGGGACAGTGGGAGGTGTCCCTGCCATGGCAGGGGTGGCTCTGGGGGGATTTAAGGTCTCTTCCAGCCCAAACCAGTGTGGGATTCTGTGACCTGGGACTGCAGAGCCACCTGTGAGTGGCAGCAGATCCCTGCACCCACTGCCTCCTCTCAGCTCCCAACACTCTGACTTTGCTGTTTTGCTGCCAGCTCTCCCTAGAAGACAGAATTCCTCACCTCCAACAGCACCCACCACAACTGAGGCACCACCACAAGCAAAGCAGACTCCTTCCCAGCAGACTCTTATTTCCATCCATGCTTGTCTAAACAAAGAACAACAACTTCCTTTCTCTTCAGCTCTTTATCAGCTAAAATGTCCAAGGCTGACACAACAAAAAGCTGCTCCTGTTTTAGCAGTGAGCACACACGGACTGAAACCCTTTCAGCTGGCTGCTGGGAGAATGCAGTGAACATCAACTCATGGAATGGTTTGGCTTGGGAGGGACATTAAAGCTCATTTAATTCCACCCCTGCCATGGCAGGGACACCTCCCACTGTCCCAGGCTGCTCCAAGCCTCATCCAAGCTGGCCTCGGGCACTGCCAGGGATGGGGCAGCCACTGCTGCTGTGGACAATGAAGGGGCCACAAGCCCCCAGCAGTGAGGGGAAGCCCAAGCAGCACTGCTGACACCTGAGACACCTCTTGGATCATCTCGTGCTGGGAAGGACGAGAATTTAACAGAGGAGTTGTGCAGATGTACAGAAGGTTCTATAAGAATGAAAGTTTTGATACAGAAGAACAGAATTGCTGGGCCAGTCTGACTGGGAAACGAGAAGGCAAAGAGCAAAGTGAGTTGGGAGGGGCTTTTATGGCTTAGAGCAAAGGATAAACCCACCTCAAACAAAAGATGTTTTTACCAAACAAAAGGATTTTCACAGGCAAACAAGAAAGCCAATGTTGCAAGTGGAGAAAAGATCTCAGAAATCTCCACAGCAGAACAATCCCAAAGTTTCACATGTGGCCACTAACTCCAGCGATTGGCTGTCACTGACATAATGTGGTAATTTCAGCACTTTGGATGGGCTGTGTGTCAGTGGAAAAGGTGCTGTGTGTGATGCTGATGGGCAGCCCTGTATTCAGATGCTCTGCAATGAAAAGTTTCCAATGCACTGTGAGCAGAGCTAGAGGGGCTCCAGGACACAGGGCTTGGCCACAGCCAGCAGCTCTGGGCTCCCCCAGCCCCCCCAGCTGCTGTCACCTGGGCTGTGCCACGAACAGCATTTTCAGAGCTGCCTGAAGCCTCTGTCTCTCTGTCAGGGTGACTCGAGGCTGCTCTGAGCCGAGGAGGGGGCCCCAAGGCCAGCCCCAGCCCCAGCCCCAGCCCCATCCCCAGCCCACACTGACCTCGTCACTCTCCTCCACGTCCACGTTGCCGTTGGCGTCGTCGTCCATCTGCTTGTGGATGTTGCGCACGGCCTCGAAGCTCAGCTGCTCGTCCTCGTCGTGGCACAGAGCCTGGTCAATGCGGCAGAACTCTGCTGGGGACACAGCACGTCAGGGACACCCGGGGAACAGCAGGGACACCCAGGGACACCCCAGGGAACAGCAGAGACACCCAGGGACCCTCGGGGACACCCAGGGAGCAGCACAGACCCTCAGGGAACAGCAATAATCCCCTCAGGGTGTCCCTGGGAGCTGCAGCAGGCTGGGGCAGCAGCAGTGCCCAGGGCAGGGCTGCTCCTCTCACCCCCATCCCTCCCCATCCCCACCAGGATCCCAGTTCCCCCAGCAGGGTCTGGTTCCTGCCCCAGTTCCCCCAGCAGGGTCTGGCTCCTGCCCCAGTTCCCCCAGCAGGGTCTGGCTCCTGCCCCAGTTCCCCCAGTAGCTTCTGGCCCCAGTTCCCCCAGCAGGGTCTGGCCCCAGCCCCAGTGTCCCTTGGAGCTGCTGGCACCGTGTGCAGCCGGGTGTCAGGGGAGGAAGAGCTGTGTGTTTATAAGACACGTTTATAAAACACCCTTCCCTCCTTCCTGACTATGGGACGGGCTCCTCTGGCAGCTTTTCACCTCATTATCCACTTCCCAAGACCAACAGGTCACGTTTTGCTGCGTGCCCGAGCCCAAAGGGGGCTGGCCCGGTGCATGGCACTGCCAGGTGGTGACACCAGAGCCAGGGACGGGCAATCTGAGGGACCTGGGCAGGCTGAGAGCTGGCACTGTGCCAAGGCAAGGTGCTGCACGGGCTGGGAGAGCTGGGGGGGTTCACCTGGACAGGAGACACCTGAGAGCCCCTGCCAGGGCCTAAAGGGGAGCTGGAGAGGGGCTGGGGACAAGGGATGGAGGGACAGGACACAGGGAATGGCTCCCACTGACAAGGTGACCGGGACAGGGATGGAGGCAGGGCTGGTGTCCTGCTGCTTCCCAAAGCCCAGGACGTTTATTCCATGCCATGCCATATTGCACATGTCTGTCCCTGTGCCAGGGGAGTCCAGCAGAGCCGTGAACTGGTGACCAAACCAGTGACTGCACTGGGAGCCTTCCCCGGGCTCCCTGCTCCCCCAGGCGCTCCTGGCCAGCTGCAGGACAATGGACACTGGGACCACACGGACCTGGAATAACACTGGATGTCCTGAGGATGATCTGGAGAGACTTGGGGTCCTCCCCCCCCCTGCAGGAGTTTTCTCTTGGCTCAGAACTTTGGGCTGGGCCTTTCCCCAGCTCCTCCGAGGAGCAGAGAGCAGGGACACGAGCAGGGACACGAGCAGGGACACGAGATGCTCTCTGTGTTTATGCTGCCCTTGGACCCGACTCCAGAAGGAAAAATGAAGCCAGGCTAAAAGATATTTCCCAAAATATTCCATGGTTATCTTGTTCCGAGCCTGTGCTTGTTGTTGCAGGGGAGAACGTGGCAACGCTGTAGCAAAGTTTGGATTATAGGAAGGGAAGGTCGTGTTATTGTAAAAGCGGGTTTATTCAGATTAACCCCCTCCTGACCACGGAGCTCCTGAGCCCTGGGGCTCAACCAGGGATGAGTATGGCAGGGATGAAGGACTGGGGGAGCCAAGGACTGAGGGGATCCCCCCCAGAGTTCTGCCACCCCAAAGACAACCCCTGGGGATTTCCAGCACTAATGGCACGAATGGAGACTGACTGAGAGCAGAAGAGATAAAACAAAGCTTTCAACCACCTACACCATCAACAGCAATCAAACCAAACCCAGGCAGGAATGTGCTGCTTTCATCAAGACCAGAAAGAGCCTGAGCATGGGGATTTGATCAGCACACGACCCTGAGCTGATGACAGAACGCTCCCAACATTTCGGCAGCCAGGATGGGCTGTTCATTGCCCTCCCTGTCATCCCCGAGGGCTGCAGCTGCAGGAAAACCCAAATGAAGGAACAAAGACCAGCCCCAGGCACTTTGCAGAAGACTGGTGGAAGATTAAGCCTAAAGATCACAGCACAGAATCATCCCTTGGGTGGGAAGGGACCTAAAGCTCCTCCACACCTTCCCCTGCCCCGGGCTGCTCCCAGCCCTGCCATCTGCACTCAGGCTATTCCAACACACCTTCAGCCAACACAAACCTCAAAATGAGTGCGAAATTCGCTTTGTTTAAGTAAATCTCCTTCTCCAGAACGCCCAGCCCTGGTTTTTGCTCCAGCAGCTTCCCCAGGAGACACTTGCTGCCTGGTCCCCACCAGGGCTGGGACTCCTGGAGTCCTGAGGAACAAAACCGGGAACCTCCTGGCTCCATCCCGCTGTTCTGTGGCTCCGGGCCTGCTCTTTGTTTTCATCTTTATCTCCCCACTATCAGCCCAATGGGGTGCAGAACAAAGAGTCCCCTGTTCTTCCCCAGGGGTGTCCTTGATGGGCCATTAACCTGGGCACATCAACATGGGCCGGGCTCAGTTCCTCCTGCCCATCCCTCCAGGGCTCCCATCCCTCCTGCCCATCCCTCCAGGGCTCCCATCCCCAACCCGGGGTCCTGCTGTCCCTCCCCAGGGCACCTTTCAGCCTCTGCTCGGGGTCCTGCTGCCACCCCAGTGGTGTCACCACCCAGAGATCAGCACAGGGCACCCAGAGATCAGCACAGGGCACCCTGAGATCAGCACAGGGCACCCAGAGATCAGCACGGGGCACCCTGAGATCAGCACGGGGCACCCAGAGATCAGCACAGGGCACCCAGAGATCAGCACAGGGCACCCAGAGATCAGCACAGGGCACACTGAGATCAGCACAGGGCACCCTGAGATCAGCACAGGGCACCCTGAGATCAGCACAGGGCACCCAGAGATCAGCACAGGGCACACTGAGATCAGCACAGGGCACCCTGAGATCAGCACAGGGCACTGAGATCAGCACAGGGCACTGAGATCAGCACAGGGCACACTGAGATCAGCACAGGGCACCCAGAGATCAGCACGGGGCACCCAGAGATCAGCACAGGGCACACTGAGATCAGCACAGGGCACCCAGAGATCAGCACAGGGCACACTGAGATCAGCACAGGGCACACTGAGATCAGCACAGGGCACCCAGAGATCAGCACGGGGCACCCAGAGATCAGCACGGGGCACTGAGATCAGCACGGGGCACTGAGATCAGCACGGGGCACTGAGATCAGCACAGGGCACCCAGAGATCAGCACAGGGCACCCTGAGATCAGCACAGGGCACCCTGAGATCAGCACAGGGCACTGAGATCAGCACAGGGCACCCAGAGATCAGCACAGGGCACACTGAGATCAGCACAGGGCACCCAGAGATCAGCACGGGGCACCCAGAGATCAGCACGGGGCACCCAGAGATCAGCACAGGGCACACTGAGATCAGCACAGGGCACCCAGAGATCAGCACGGGGCACCCAGAGATCAGCACAGGGCACACTGAGATCAGCACAGGGCACACTGAGATCAGCACAGGGCACCCAGAGATCAGCACGGGGCACCCAGAGATCAGCACAGGGCACACTGAGATCAGCACAGGGCACACTGAGATCAGCACAGGGCACCCAGAGATCAGCACAGGGCACCCAGAGATCAGCACAGGGCACCCAGAGATCAGCACAGGGCACCCAGAGATCAGCACGGGGCACCCAGAGATCAGCACGGGGCACCCAGAGATCAGCACAGGGCACCCAGAGATCAGCACAGGGCACCCTGAGATCAGCACAGGGCACACTGAGATCAGCACAGGGCACCCAGAGATCAGCACAGGGCACCCAGAGATCAGCACAGGGCACCCAGAGATCAGCACAGGGCACTGAGATCAGCACAGGGCACCCAGAGATCAGCACAGGGCACCCAGAGATCAGCACAGGGCACTGAGATCAGCACGGGGCACCCTGAGATCAGCACGGGGCACACTGAGATCAGCACGGGGCACCCAGAGATCAGCACAGGGCACACTGAGATCAGCACAGGGCACCCAGAGATCAGCACAGGGCACTGAGATCAGCACGGGGCACCCAGAGATCAGCACGGGGCACCCAGAGATCAGCACGGGGCACCCAGAGATCAGCACGGGGCACCCTGAGATCAGCACGGGGCACCCAGAGATCAGCACGGGGCACCCAGAGATCAGCACAGGGCACACTGAGATCAGCACAGGGCACTGAGATCAGCACACGGCACCCAGAGATCAGCACAGGGCACTGAGATCAGCACAGGGCACCCTGAGATCAGCACAGGGCACTGAGATCAGCACACGGCACCCAGAGATCAGCACGGGGCACACTGAGATCAGCACAGGGCACCCTGAGATCAGCACAGGGCACCCAGAGATCAGCACAGGGCACCCTGAGATCAGCACAGGGCACCCAGAGATCAGCACAGGGCACCCAGAGATCAGCACAGGGCACCCTGAGATCAGCACAGGGCACCCAGAGATCAGCACAGGGCACCCAGAGATCAGCACAGGGCACACTGAGATCAGCACAGGGCACTGAGATCAGCACAGGGCACCCTGAGATCAGCACAGGGCACCCAGAGATCAGCACAGGGCACCCTGAGATCAGCACAGGGCACCCAGAGATCAGCACAGGGCACTGAGATCAGCACAGGGCACCCAGAGATCAGCACAGGGCACCCAGAGATCAGCACAGGGCACTGAGATCAGCACGGGGCACCCTGAGATCAGCACGGGGCACCCTGAGATCAGCACGGGGCACCCAGAGATCAGCACAGGGCACCCAGAGATCAGCACAGGGCACTGAGATCAGCACAGGGCACCCAGAGATCAGCACGGGGCACCCAGAGATCAGCACGGGGCACCCAGAGATCAGCACGGGGCACCCAGAGATCAGCACAGGGCACCCAGAGATCAGCACAGGGCACCCAGAGATCAGCACAGGGCACCCAGAGATCAGCACAGGGCACACTGAGATCAGCACAGGGCACCCAGAGATCAGCACAGGGCACCCAGAGATCAGCACAGGGCACCCTGAGATCAGCACAGGGCACCCAGAGATCAGCACAGGGCACCCAGAGATCAGCACAGGGCACCCAGAGATCAGCACAGGGCACCCAGAGATCAGCACAGGGCACACTGAGATCAGCACAGGGCACCCTGAGATCAGCACAGGGCACCCAGAGATCAGCACAGGGCACTGAGATCAGCACAGGGCACTGAGATCAGCACAGGGCACTGACCCTGAGTGCTAAAGCACAGCTGGAATTTCACTGTCACTGGCCCTTGGCCACCATCGAGCCCAACTGTTCCCAGCACTGCCAAGGCCACCACTCACCGGGTCCCCAAGTGCCACAACATTTTCCGTTAAGGAATTCTCCCCAGTACCCAACCTGAACCTCCCTGTGCAGTTTGAAGCCATTTTCAGCTCCCAGGGAAGGCAGTTTGGGGTGGTTTTACACCAGATGACAAACATGTGTCTCATGGTGGCACAGCTTGCCCAGAGGAGCTGTGCAGCTCCAGCCATGGAGAACCCAAAACTCAAGAGGACACGGCCTGGAGCAGCAGCTCTGCCTGAGCAGGGCTGGACAGGACAATCTCCTGGAACATCACTTCATTCTAAACCTTCCCTTTCTCATGGGAGATCCTCTCTAAGGAGGATTTTGTTTGTTTAATTTCCCTTCATTTCCTTCTGCAAGGTCCCATTATCTCCAATAATGGGGCTCAGCCCCTGCAGCTCTGCAGCAGCAGCAGCAGCAAACAGCAGCTTAATTATTACAATTGTCATTTACATAACTGCCTTTTATAAACACCGGGAAGGCAGCCAAGGAAAAAAGCCCTATATTTGGGGAAAATGAACTGTTTACATATTTCAGCCGTGTAAACAAGGGCTGGGTGAACTTCCGTGCTCAGGGCTCCTCCATGGAACTCTGGCTTTCGATGAAAAAATGCCAAGGACAAGGGCAGGAATGTTAACGAAGGCATTAAACTGTGAGGGATGCAGAGATTTCCATTCCCCCCAGGGGTGAGGAGTGCCAAGGGGATCTCTGAGAGCTCCGAGGCTGCAGAGCAGCAGCACAGGGAGCAGGGGCACAGGGCACAGGATCCATCCTGCCTTCCCAGCCTGAGGAGCCCTGACTCTGCAGCCATTGCCACCGGCACGGAAGCACTCAGGGTTTTCATGCTTTGAGCTGACACTTGGTCACTACAGGCAGGACAGGACTGTCACACTGCAGCTCTAACCCACCACACTCAGCCACAAGCACGTGGGAAATTCACATAGAAATCCTTTTTTTCCTCTTAAAAAAAAAATGGATTTATCAAACAGAATTGGGATTTTAGCACATGCCTGTTTTCCTATTCCTTGTAACCTACTTTCCCTGGCAGACTCCTTCCCTGGGAGGTGCAGAGCCAGGGCACCAAGTCTTGTTCAGGGCAGGCAGAAACCCAGAGGGCAGGGCTGGATGGGATTTTGGGAATTAGGAATTGTTCTCTGGCAGGGTGGGCAGGGCTGGATGGGATTTTGGGAATTAGGAATTGTTCCCTGGCAGGGTGGGCAGGGCTGGATGGGATTTTGGGAATTAGGAATTGTTCCCTGGCAGGGTGGGCAGGGCTGGATGGGATTTTGGGAATTAGGAATTGTTCCCTGGCAGGGTGGGCAGGGCTGGATGGGATTTTGGGAATTAGGAATTGTTCCCTGGCAGGGTGGGCAGGGCTGGCACAGGGTGCCCAGAGCAGCTGTGGCTGCCCCTGGATCCCTGGAATATTCAATTCCATGGCAGGGCTGGCACTGGGTGGGATTTGGGGTCCCTCCCAACCCAAACCTTGTGTGATTCCACGCCCAAGACAGACCCATCCATGTCCCCACCTCCCTCACAGTGTGGAGGCTCCCCCAGTGAGTGTCCCAGCAGTTCTGGGATGCAGAACCTGCAGCTGCAGGGAATGTGCTCAGGGATTGAAGCCTCTGCTCAAGAGGGAATTAGTGCCGTGCTCTTGCTCCTGTTGCCATCACCCTTGGGACAGCAGGGATTCCCTGCACTGTTTTCCAGTCCATGGAATCCCACACTGGTTTGAGTGGGAGGGACCTTAAAGCCCATCCAGTGCCACCCCCAGCCAGTCCCAGGCTGCCCCAGCCTTCAAGGACTAGGGAAGTTTTAGCAGGAGTTCAAAGAGACTTTTTTCCTCTAAGGGAGCACACCTTGCACCACGCAAAAAAACAAATCCTTGTACCCAACTCTGATTAAACAGTCTAGAAAAAATGCAAATCCAAGCAGAGGTCGGGCTGTTTGATCTCTGGGAGAATTTTAAAGAAGCACCGAGGCCCTCGGGTGTCTCTGCTGGCAGGTCCCACCCTCAATGCTCACAAAGCCCAGGTCAGCAGGCTGTGCCCAGCTCCTGGGCCAAACCCGATCCCTCGGGTCTGGGAGTCCCTGGTGCCTCAGGAGCAGCACGACAGAACCACCCAGGCTCACACAGAGGCAGGAGGAGGCTCTGTGTGATCCTCCCAGCACCAGCACAGCTGAACACAGCCTCAAGAGGAATTAAAGGGAGGTTATTGTACAGTCATGAACTTACACTCAATTAAAACCTTCAAATTCCTTCCCCAAATGGGCTCCTCTGCTTGGCACACACTCAGCATTTATTTACTACATCAATTCTCTCATCACCGAGTGCAATCAGCCCTTCTCATCCTCTGCATGCACCAATTTACTGATTTCACATCAGCCCATTGCATCCAGCATCCTCCCCTTCCCCACAGCACAGCCCTTTCATCCCTGGCTTGTCCCCACCAGAAATCTGTCACCCTCCTTTGCTTCAAGTGCTTCACTCTTTCCACCCCATTAAAAAAACACACACCCCCAAACTGCACACAACCCCCAAGACAAGGCCAGCATCCCATCCTATCATCCCATCTCATCTCATCCCATTATCCCATCCCATCTCATCCCATTATCCCATCCCATCTCATCCCATTATCCCATCCCATCCCATCCCATCCCATCCCATCCCATCCCATTCCAGGATCACTCCTGGTCCTGCAGGGCCCAGCCCTGTCCCAAGACATGCTCCCCTCTCTCTGTGAACAGTTTTTGGGACTGACTCCAGCCTCCCTGAGCCTCCCAAGCCTCCCCAGAGCAGATGTGGGCGCCCTGGCTGGGTGCTCCAGCCACCAAGTGCCAGCTTCACCCCTTTCCTTCCCGAGGGATCCTGTGTTCCCCATGCCCAAGGCCCGTGGCACATTTCTCCTGGGCTGAACAAATAAGATAAAGAGGCTGTTCTGGTCCCACCCTGCCAGGCACAGCAGCTCTGCCCACGGGCAGCTCCAAAATACGTCAGGGCTTCTCTGGAGCAGCAGGAGCCAAAAATCCCGTGGGCAGGGAAGCTCTAAGGAGCTGAAATAACTGGAGATTGGGTTACTTCATAACCACAAACCAAGAGATCTGACTGCTGACACAATCCTGCCCTACTGGAACAAAACAGAACCATCAAAAACTGCAGCCACAGCCAGGCCATTCCAAAGTGATGGCAGAGGGATTTTTTACATGGGCAGGGTGTGGGGAAATGGCTTTAGAGCAAGAGAGGAGAGTTAGGTTGGAGACTGGGGGAGTTCTTGCCCGTGAGGGTGGGGAAGCCTCAGCCCAGAGCAGCTGTGGCTGCCCCTGGATCCCTGGAATTGTCCAAGGATGGCATCTGGAGCAGCCTGGGACAGTGGAAGGTGTCCTGCCCATGGCAGGGGTGCCACCAAATGAGCTCTGTGGTTCCTCCCAGTTCAAACCAGTGCAGGATTCTGTGATTCCATGTGCTGGGAATGCTCTGCAGAGCCCTGGCAGTGCTGGGGCAGGGGGGGACAGTGACAGAGCTGTGCCCAGAGGAACCCACGGGGCTGGACAATCCTGTGGCACCTGCAGCTCGACAGGAACAACATTCCTGCCCTGCAAAGAGACAGGATTATCCCATGGCCCACACCAGCTTCCAGGGATTGGCACAGAATCCCCAAATGCTTTGGGTTGGAAGAACCTCAAAGATCACCCAGAGCCAGCCCTGCCATGGCAGGGACACCTCCCACTGTCCCAGTGTCCAGCCTGGCCTGGGACACTGCCAGGGATCCAGGGACACCCCCAGTTTCAGTTCTGAGCACTCCAAAAGGCTCCCAGTGAGGGGTGGGAAGGAGTCCAAGCCCCCTGAGCCCCCTCCCAGCCGTGAGTCACTGCTCCAGGCAGCCCCAGCCCACACCAGGATCCAAATCATCATCGTGGAGTGAAAGAGGAATTGCTGCAAGTCAGGAAAGCACACAATGGATGAGTGAGTCATCCCTGCCTGGAGAAGCCAAAGAAAGCTTCGGAGAAGTCAAAGAAAAACCCACAGCATTGCTGCTGTGCCAGCCCTGAGCAGGAGATCCATCCCTGCACAGAGCCAGGCACTGCCAGTGCCAGCTCTGGGCACAGGGGTGTCACACCCACGGCAAGGGACTCCTGCAGAAATTCTGGCAGCTCTGACAAGGTAACAGAAGTACAGAATTCCTCTCCTGCTGTCAGAATTGACTGAGAAATCCATTGCTTCCCCAAACTCCTGTGTAATTCCCTTCCCCCAAGGCCCAGGACAGCAGCAAAGGGGCACCCAGGGCAGATGTGGATCGAGCACACAGAGGAGAAAGCTAAAGGCACGGGGAGAACGGGGACGAGAGGAGGAGGAGGAGGAAGGAGCTTGGGAATAACACAAGTCCACAAAAAAGCCAAGTTTTGTTACTCTCGGTGCTCACAGACCTGTTGGGTTCCTGGCACAAAATGGGAATCCCAGAAGAAGAACAAGAGCCTGGGTGTGGCAGGCACTGCCCCAGCAAGGGAATGTCACCAGACCCCCGTGGGACAGCTCAGTGCCACGGCAGGACAGGGGGACAGGGACAGCTCAGTGCCACGGCAGGACAGGGGACAGGGACAGCTCAGTGAGGAGCCAAGGGACACCTCTGCAGGACGGGGAATCCTGACCCCCACTCACTCAGCCCAGCTCCTTCATTCCACCGAGTGTCACCAGAAGGGATCTCCCCGAGCCCAGCCCAGGGCACACCAGGCAGAGTGAAAATCACCAATTCAGGGACACAAATGAAAACAAATCCCTGTTCTAGCAGGCAGAGACCATTCACATCAGGAGAACAGCAGGATTAAAATACCTCCCCTTCCTTGCCAGCCACACACGAGCACTTTGGGTTACCTCAGGGCCAGGAGAATGAGAGAATCCCAGAATGTCCTGAGCTGGGAGGGACCCCCAGGGATCTTTGATCCAAACCCTATCCCTGCCCAGCGCCCCCAAAATCCCAGCCTGGGCATCCCTGGCAGCTCCTGGAGCTCTGTGCCCATTCCCTGGGGAGCCTGGGCAGTGCCAGCACCCTCTGGGGGAAGAGCCTTGCCCTAAAATCCAACCTGACCCTGCCCAGCCACTCCCTCAGGTAGAAAAAGTCACCATGGATGGGATGGGCAAACAGCAATGATCCCAAACGTGCTGGGACAAGGCAGGTGCTCCTGAATTCCAAACTCCGTGGCCCAAAGTGAGAGCTGCTGTTCTTGGATCCAGTGGGAACAGGAGCAGCACCGTGCCAGCAGTGAGTGAGCCCTGCCTGCCTGGAGCTGCCTCACTGAAAAGGTTGTTACTAAAAAAAAACAATTTGAAAAGAAAGTCTTGAAATGAGTCACTGTGGAATTGGGATTAAATTGGGAATTTTATGCTTTGCTACACTGGAAGATGGAAATGCTGTTTTTGGAGGAGACAGTGGGGAGATTCACCTCTTGGATGAAAAATACCTCTCCTAAAGTGGCTGTTCCAGGCTGTTCCCTGTTCCAGGGAAAGAGGAACTTTCTAGAACAGATACAGAGCAAAGGCAGCACTGGAACCCTGAGGCTCCTCATCCCAGCAGGGTCCTGGCAGTGCTGGGGCAGCAAAAGGTGACACAAAATGTGAGGTGTCACCTCCAGGCCACGAAACCTGGGAGGTGAGAGCAGGAGCTGCCCCAGCCAGAAGGGAATCCCCAAATCCCCGGGGCTGGCAAAGCCCTCCCAGCCCCTGCAGTCCCAGCTGTGCCCCATGGCCACCTTGGCACCCTGAGTGCCACCTCCAGGTGCCACCTGCAGGGATGGGCACTCCAAAGCTCCCTGGGCAGCCCCTGCCAAGGCCTGAGCTCCCTTTCCATGGGGAAATTCCTGCTGCTGTCCAAGCTGAGCCTGCCCTGGCCCAGCCTGAGGCCGTTCCCTCTTGTGCTGACAACGGGGAAGGAGAGGAGGGAAGGAGGGAAGGAGGGATGGAGGGATGGAGGGATGGAGGGATGGAGGGATGGAGGGAAGGAGGGAAGGAGGGAAGGAGGGAAGGAGGGAAGGAGGGAAGGAGGAGGGAAGGAGGGAAGGAGGGAAGGAGGGAAGGAGGGAAGGAGGGAAGGAGGGAAGGAGGGATGGAGGGATGGAGGGAAGGAGGGAAGGAGGGATGGAGGGATGGAGGGAATGTTTCCAGTTATGACAAGTGGTGATTCCATCAGCTCAGCAGCTCCTAAAAGCTCACCCTTGGCCTGGACAATCCCCATGGAGAGGCAGCTCCCCTTCCTGGCTTCCCTGAGCACCAGGAGACACACACAGCCACGTGTGCTTCAGGAGCAGCAGGGATTTCAGAGTGATCCCAAACCCCAGATGCTCTTTCCCTGAACACAGATTTCCAAAATCCTCCAGGCCCTCTGCAGTAATAAAGAGGCTTCAAAAGACAAGCTGGGAGCCCCTTGGACAATGAACTCTTCATCCTCAGCACAGGGACGAGCTCTGATGTAACCCCTGCTGCAGTTCAGCACTTTAAACTGATGTTGTGTAAGCAAAAACCCAAGGAAGGAAACCCCCAGACCTTCCCCGAGGCCAGTGCCTGTGCTAAACCCAGCTTAACCCTCCCTGGGTCACTGGGAACACAGAGTGCAGGACGTCTGGAAAATCCTCACATTTGAGCAGATCTGGGCTTCTCCCCTAGAAGGGCAGCTCCCCTTTTCCCCATCATTCCTAAACCATGATTTGGCTGTGGCTGCCCCCAGGCAGCCGGGGAGGCACTGCAGGGTTTGGAATGTTCTGAGCCCTGTGGGGAGAGGAGTTGGTTTTAGGGGGAGCTGAGGCAGGAAAGGGGCAGCTCTGCAAACCCCAGTGATGGGAGCCAGGCTGTGCCAGCCCAGCCACGGAATCTCAAACTGGTTTGGGCTGGGAGGGACCCCAAATCCCCCCCAGAGCCACCCCTGCCATGGCAGGGACACCTCCCACTGTCCCAATGTCCAACCTGGAACTGAACATTCCAGGGATCCAGGGGCAGCCACAGCTGCTCTGGGCACCCTGTGCCAGCCCTGCCCACCCTGCCAGGGAACAATTCCTGCCCAAGAATTCCTCATCTCTCCCTGCCCTCTGTCCCCTGTCCCTGCACACACTCCTTTCCCTGCCCCAAGTGCCCCTCAGGCCCCAGGGCTGTGGGATGGGGGCTCCAGGTGCCATTTCCAGCTCCCCCCTGCTGCTCCCCCCACTGAACCCCCAATCCCCAGGTGCCACTGAGCACACCTGGGCACGGAGCCAGGTGAGCAGGGCTGGCTCTGACCCCAGCACCACCGGAGCTGAACAAACAGATCCTTCCCCACCCAGCAACTGCACAAAGTGCCCCAGGGAGCCCCAGGGGGAGGGATAAATCACTGGGGAAGGGAATGGCAGGGGCTGCTGTGAGGGCCCAGCAGGAATCCACGGCACAGGCAGTGCTGGGAGCAGGGCAAACCAATAAATTCCTCAGGCACCCTCCTCAGTGCCCCAGAAATGCTGCAGGCACAGAAGGTGGGAGCTGAGTGCAGGGCTGAGCCCCAGCAGAGCTGCTTTGGGATTAATGGCCTGCCCCTTTCCCTTGGATCACAGATCCCAAACCCCAGAGCTGTGTGTGCCCAGGGGGTTCAGGATCCCAAACCCCAGAGCTGTGTGTGCCCAGGGGGCTCAGGATCCCAAACCCCAGAGCTGTGTGTGCCCAGGGGGTTCAGGGATCCCAAACCCCAGAGCTGTGTGTGCCCAGGGGGTTCAGGATCCCAAACCCCAGAGCTGTGTGTGCCCAGGGGGTTCAGGATCCCAAACCCCAGAGCTGTGTGTGCCCAGGGGGTTCAGGATCCCAAACCCCAGAGCTGTGTGTGCCCAGGGGGCTCAGGGATCCCAAACCCCAGAGCTGTGTGTGCCCAGGGGGTTCAGGATCCCAAACCCCAGAGCTGTGTGTGCCCAGGGGGTTCAGGGATCCCAAACCCCAGAGCTGTGTGTGCCCAGGGGGCTCATGATCCCACTCCTTGCTCCCATCCCAAGGGCTGGGCACTGCACTGGGAATATTCCCTGTGGGAATTCCAGGAGCTGCCTGGGGTCCTGCAGGCCCTGAGCAAGCACCGAGTGTGGAACACACAGAGCACACAACACAAAGATCAAGTGGGTCCAGCCGAGGCTTGGCAGAGTTTGGGACCACCCTGGGGACGCAGTGCAGTGTCCTGGCTGCCATGGAACACAGGAGAACACACAACAGTTCAGCTACCAGAGTTCATCACAGACCAGCACAGCTTCCAGCCAGCTGAGGCTGCCCCAGAGATGTGCTTCAAACCACAGAAAGTGCCCTGCACTGATTCAAAAAGATTCTTATTCCCAAACACGCGTGGGAGGGACCAAAACCCTGCATGACATCAACCACCACACTTGAGAAAACAGCAGCTTTCTGTGTGGAAATTAAAAATATAATATTTTCCTTACTGAAAAATAAGATACTTAACATTATTATTGTCATGAACAGCTTCAAAGTTAAATTGTAAAAAAGCGTGTACCTGGTCACCCCTGCCATGGCAGGGACACCTCCCACTGTCCCAATGTCCAGCCTGGCCTTGGGCACTGCCAGGGATCCAGGGGCAGCCACAGCTGCTCTGGGCACCCTGTGCCAGCCCTGCCCACCCTGCCAGGGAACAATTCCTAATTCCCAAAATCCCATCAAATCCTGCTCTGAAGCCATTCCCTGGGTGCTGTCCCTCCATCCTTGTCCCCAGTCCCTCTCCAGCTCTCCTGGAGCCCCTTCAGGCCCTGCCAGGGGCTCTGAGCTCTCCCTGCAGCTTCTCCTGTCCAGGTGAGCACCCCCAGGTGTCCCAGCCTGGCTCCAGAGGGGCTCCAGCCCTCCTGGCCCTCCTGCTCCTTGCCCTGTGCAGGGACCCCCGAGCTGTAGCAGCTCTGCTGTGCCCAGCCCAGGGAAGGGTTTTGGGGCTGGAGCTGCTGGAGCAGAGCAGAGCCCATCCCAGCCAGTCCCACTCACCTGGCTGGAGGCTTTATCTGCCCTTTATCTGCCCTGAGTTTTGGCAACTTCACTTAGAGGGGAAAAAAGCATTTGTAGGGAAAAATGAACGTTAACTTTCTCAGTCTTGTATTTTCAGGCTGGATCAGCTGAAATGAAAAATGTCCCAAACCCCAAAAAAGGAAGCTGAGTTTCTCTCTCAGCTCTCCTGAGCAGTCCCAGCACTGCACACAGCACTGCTGGTATTTCTCTCCCAAGAGCAGAAGTGTCACCTCTGCAGCACTTCCCCCCCAGCAGAGCACACAGGACTAAGTTTAGCCATGGTTAGGCCACAGATTAATCCCTCCTAACCCCTGCCTGCTGCCGGAGCCAAGGAGGCACCAGCAAACCAAACCATCCCAAAGAGCTCTGCATTCACCCCAGCCTGACTCGTTATACTCATTATTCAGGGCTAATTCCTTGCAGCTCTTCCAGGACTGGAGGAGCAGCCCCAGGGTTTGAGCAGCAACTCTTGGGTACCTTGGGCTGCAAAAATCCTGTCAGAGGGTGAAATTCTGGGTTATTCCTGCTGGGCTGGGCCGATTCAGTGCTCAGCACCAGCCACAGGCAATGCTGTGTTTACCAAAGGGATCACTCTGGCTACCAGGGAAGCTTCCTGCCAAATCCCAACACAAACACACAGGTGACTCAGGAAGACGAGCCCAGACTCCTCTGGATCCTTTTTAATACCTCATTAATCAGTAAAAAACACTCTATGCCCTCCAGGCAGAAAAGATTCCTTCCAGCAGCAGCATGAAGGGGAAAAGGAGCCACGAGCTTTCCTCCCTCCTGTGCTGCCAACAGGGAACTTCCCTGGAAATTCCTGCCCAAAGCCATTCCAAGTGGGCCAGGCTGCCAGGGCAGGGATGGCATCACATCCCTGGAGGGACTGAACAGCCCTGTGGATGTGGCACTTGGGGACATGGCTTCGTTGAACTCTGCAAGGGCTTTCCCAGCCTAAATCATTCCACTCTCCAGTAAACCCAGAAATTCTACCAGTGCTCACACAAACACTCCACCCAGCAATAAAGTGATTTTCCTCCTCTTGTCCAACACCAATTCCCTTCTTTCTCTAGGACAGAAGGTGCTTGATTTACTCCCAGAGCCAGGGCAGGTGCACCCAGTGAACTCAGGGGTCTGTGAAACCCTCCCGGGAGTGCTGGATGGGACACAGGGACACTGGGTGTGCCACGGGGACACTCTGGGTGTGCCACGGGGACACTCCGGGTGTGCCACGGGGATTTCCTGTGCTCCCATTCCCAGTCCCAGCACAGTGCTGGCATTTGGGGCCCTCTGCGCAGAGCCCAAATGGCTCTTCCTTAACCCTGAGAGATGCCAAAGTGAGGAGCCAGAGGTACTGAGGGGATGAGCTGGGACAGAGGGACAGAGGGACAGAAGGATAGCAGGATAGAGGGATAGCAGGACAGAGGGATAGCAGGACACAGGGATAGCAGGACACAGGGATAGCAGGACACAGGGATAGCAGGATAGAGGGATAGCAGGACACAGGGATAGCAGGACACAGGGATAGCAGGACACAGGGATAGCAGGACACAGGGATAGCAGGACACAGGGATAGCAGGACACAGGGATAGCAGGACACAGGGATAGCAGGATACAGGGATAGCAGGATACAGGGATAGCAGGATACAGGGACAGCAGGATACAGGGATAGCAGGACACAGGGATAGCAGGACACAGGGATAGCAGGATAGAGGGATAGCAGGATAGAGGGATAGCAGGACACAGGGATAGCAGGACACAGGGACAGCAGGATACAGGGATAGCAGGATAGAGGGATAGCAGGATAGAGGGATAGCAGGACACAGGGATAGCAGGACACAGGGATAGCAGGACACAGGGATAGCAGGATAGAGGGATAGCAGGACACAGGGATAGCAGGACACAAGGATAGCAGGACACAGGGATAGCAGGATACAGGGATAGCAGGATACAGGGATAGCAGGACACAGGGATAGCAGGACACAGGGATAGCAGGATAGAGGGATAGCAGGACACAGGGATAGCAGGACACAGGGATAGCAGGACACAGGGATAGCAGGACACAGGGATAGCAGGACACAGGGATAGCAGGACACAGGGATAGCAGGATAGAGGGATAGCAGGACACAGGGATAGCAGGACACAAGGATAGCAGGACACAGGGATAGCAGGATACAGGGATAGCAGGATACAGGGATAGCAGGACACAGGGATAGCAGGACACAGGGATAGCAGGACACAGGGATAGCAGGACACAGGGATAGCAGGATACAGGGATAGCAGGACACAGGGATAGCAGGACACAGGGATAGCAGGACACAGGGATAGCAGGACACAGGGATAGCAGGACACAGGGATAGCAGGACACAGGGATAGCAGGACACAGGGATAGCAGGACACAGGGATAGCAGGATACAGGGATAGCAGGATACAGGGACAGCAGGATACAGGGATAGCAGGACACAGGGATAGCAGGACACAGGGATAGCAGGATACAGGGATAGCAGGACACAGGGATAGCAGGATACAGGGATAGCAGGATACAGGGATAGCAGGATACAGGGATAGCAGGATACAGGGATAGCAGGACACAGGGATAGCAGGATACAGGGATAGCAGGATACAGGGATAGCAGGACACAGGGATAGCAGGACACAGGGATAGCAGGATACAGGGATAGCTCCTCGCAGCAGAGTCCCAGGGAGCAGGAAAGCATCTCAGCCATTTCACCTTGTTAGGCTGAGCAGCTGAAAATAGCCCCGGGATGAAAAACAAACCAGCTGGACACGTTCTCTCTGCAAAGGGGAGGCTCTGGCCAGCAGTGAGAGGAGCTCTGACCTGTCCCCTGACCTGTCCCCTGTCCCCTGGCCAGGGCCGTGGGCACAGGCAGCTCCAGAGGGATCAGTGCCAAAGGAGCATCCCCCAGGGCAGGGAGGGTGGCAGGAAGAGCCCTGCCCCCTGGGCCAGCCTTTGAAGATAACCCATCTCAGCATGGCACAGCACTGCCACACATTCCCATTGACATTCCCACCTCACAACTCCAAGGGTGGAGCTTCACCCTTTGAAGCATGAAACATTTTTTTCTCCTTTCCCAAGAGGAAAAATAAGACGGGGGAAAAAGATAACCAGCAACCCCACTTTTCACACCAACTGCTGTCAGGAAAACTTCTCTAGGAACCA
Source organism: Acridotheres tristis (assembly GCA_037013685.1). Taxonomy (NCBI): domain Eukaryota; kingdom Metazoa; phylum Chordata; class Aves; order Passeriformes; family Sturnidae; genus Acridotheres; species Acridotheres tristis. The sequence goes on from CM072884.1 coordinate 114,650,226, forward strand.
TCCTGCAGGGTGGGAGAACAGCACTGAATGCCCCCAAATATCCCTTTGCACCCTCTTTTCTTATTAATGATACAGCAAATTAAACGATCAGGAAAACCTGTTTATCTCCAAAAGCCAGAGTGCAAATCTGCAGGAAACAGCGTGGTCCAGGAGACAGCTCTGAGAGCAGCAGGACCAGAGGCCAGGAGGGCAGAGTTTGGGATGGGAAAATGGGATAATGGGACGAGGACAGCCCCCACCACTGCCCCACCAGGAGACCCCTCTGCCAGGTGTGCTGCCATCACCATTCCCACAAAACCATCTCCAGCTCAGCTTCCACACTTGCCAGTGTGACACTTCTGGAGCGTTCCTGTTTCGCGCAGAGCCCTCCAGGACACCCTTCACGAGTGAGTCCCAGCTGAGCAGGCCCGGCTGCAGGAGTGGCAGCCCCCGAGGAACCTGTCCATGCCAGCAGCACCGGCTCCCCCAGCGCCCGGGACACCCCAGCCAGGGCAGCCCGGGCTCCAAAGCTGCTGTGCTGGGTGTGTGCACAAGGCAGAGATGGGGCTGCCCCGGCTCAATCCAACCCCCCCAGCCCCTCTGGGAGCAGTCCTGGCTGGGGACAGACCCAGCCGAGCCCCCTGCACCCACACAGCCCACAGCAGGCAGGGACAGGAACTTCCTTCCTGAGCCTTTCCACGGCTCTGAGAGGGAAACAAGGTCCCGTCACTTTTGCAGTTTCCAGGGCAGACCCCCTGTGAAATGCTGGGACACCGAACTGCTGCCACCTCCCCCAGGAGCCCGAGGGGCTCCGGGCTCTCATCGGCCACTGCCCACCCACTCCTCGCCCCGGGCTTGCAGCCAGCTCCGGGAACGCCACCGGAGCAGGGGCCGGGAAGCTGCAGGGGGATCTGAGATGGGACCAGCAGCACCCCCGAGCTCAGCCCTCACACGGGGATGGAGGGGAATAAAATAACCCTTCACAGCCTGGCCTGGAGCTCTCCTCACTCACCTGCACCACTGCAGCTGCTCTGTCACAGCACAAACCCACCCAGGCACCCTGAACAGCAGAATACCTCCAGAACTATTTCTGTCCCCCCAAAAACTAGTTTCTATCCTCCATCCATCTCTATCCAGTTAAAAAAATAAGGTTTTTTTCCCCTTTGGCTTACTCACCCATTAATTATGTCCTGGCACTCTTACAGATCTAAACACAAGCATTGCTTAGCAGCTTTAATCCTGAATTATTCCTCCCTTTCCTGCAATCCAAAGCCTCCCTTGCCTAGGAAGGGGCAGGCTGTTCCAACCAGCAAGCTGTTCCTTTGTAACTGGGAGAGGAACATTCCTCAAGTTCTCCTGTTTATTGCATTTTTATCCTCCCAGAACACCGAATTTATGGTACTGGAGCTCCAAACCTGCACAGAAGAATCAAACTGACCTTAAAGCTCCGTCCTTCAGGGAAAAAAACAAACACTGGGCTACAGAAATACAGAAATAGTGTCTTTTCCTGAAAAATGTGTGTGTGTGTTACCAAACTTCCCCATTCCCTGCATTGCTGCTGCTTCCACTTGCTGAGAGCTGCTGGGATCAGCAATTCCAAATCCCAGAGGAGGTGAGGGGTGGTGGAACTGAGACTGGGCAGAGATCCCTGCTGGGGTAAGGGGCATTTCCAAGGAGTGCCTCTGTGGATCCTGCAAATGCCTCTTACAGCAAACCTCAGCAAGGTGTAGATAAAAATATATATACAACAAAATAGATATATGTGCCAGAGGCAAGCACTCAGGCTGGTGAGAGACTCCCACGGAGCACTTGGAGGATCCCAAAGTCAAACTCCACAGATATCCAACAGTGAGTTAATGCATTTTCCAAAGTGGAAAAAATGGGTTACTTAAAAATAGGTCCATAATCCAAACAAACAAGCATCCTGGTACTATTTCATGGAGGGAAAACAAGCAGGGACAGGCAGGGACAGAATCACACACAGCTCCCTAATGACTTCCTCTGCTCCTCTCAAGGTTTCCATCCACTGCAGAGCTGGGGACTTCAACCAGCACTGCCAGGAAAAGCTCCTGGGCCATCACTCCTTATCATTAATTGCATTATTAGGATTATTGCAGAGACCTGGCAGGGCCTGAAGGGGCTCCAGGAGAGCTGGAGAGGGGCTGGGGACAAGGATGGAGGGACAGCACACAGGGAATGGCTCCCAGTGCCAGAGGGCAGGGCTGGGTGGGATTTTGGGCATTGGGAATTGTTGCTGGCAGGGTGGGCAGGCCCTGGCACAGGCACAGGGTGAGGCAGGAGCTCCTCAGGGCTCCAAGTGCTGCAGCAGTGACAGAGCAATGGCTTTAATTAAAGAGCCTCTCATCGCTGTCAGCACCAGCTCCTGACACTGAGCCCGAGCTCTGGGGGTGCCAGATTAATCAGGCACGGCTGCAGGGGCTGGGGAAACAAAGGTGAGGGAAAATTAAAGCGTTCCAGAGAGCCCAGCTTGGATCAGCCATGGGGGCAGAGCACAGCACTCAGCAGGACAGCGCTGCCTCCACAGGAAACATCCCCAAATTTCAGCAGCACAGAGTCTGGAGCGTGGGAGGGGGAAACAGCAGGTCCAGGGCTGCACCTGCTAACAGGGAGAAGGCAGAAAAGAGGCCAAAACCCCCATTATTCACAGCATCCCACACCGGTTTGGGCTTGGAGAAACCTCAAATCCCCCCCAGAGCCACCCCTGCCATGGCACGGACACCTCCCACTGTGCCAGTGTCCAGCCTGGAACTGAACATTCCAGGGATCCAGGGGCAGCCACAGCTGCTCTGGGCACCCTGTGCCAGCCCTGCCCACCCTGCCAGGGAACAATTCCTGCCCAGCAGCACAAGGAGGGCTGATGGAATCCCCAGCTGGGGAGCACAAAGGTCCCATCTCCTGCTCCCAGCATCTCCTGCCCCTCCAGGGATGCCCAGCAGGGCTCCACACAGCCAGGAGCAGGGACCACCCTGGCCCCAAAGGAATCCTGTGGGAATTCCTTTCCAGCAGGAATCCCAGAGCTGCCCAGGGAGAGCCACGACTCTGCTGCCTGCTCAGGAGTTCATTTCTCCCTCTCCGGATATAAAGCACAGCTAATTAACGGAGGAAACAGCTTTCTTAACACTAATAAGTTTGTGCAATTAGGGCTCTGGGGAGCAGAATGCCAGGCTGGGCACAGTCCAGGCCTGGCACCGACCCTGGGCTTGGAACCACCAGGGACAGGAGCCACTGCCAGCACAGCCTCCAAGTGGGACAAGCAGCAGGACAGGGATAACCTCAGGGAAAAGTGCTGCTTTTCAGCCACCTGCTCACAGAAAGGGATTTTTTACTAACAAATCCCAGAACCCCCAAATCCCCGGGGCTGGCAAAGCCCTCCCAGCCCCTGCAGTCCCAGCTGTGCCCCATGGCCACCTCGTCACCCTGAGTGCCACCTCCAGGTGCCACCTGCAGGGATGGGCACTCCAAAGCTCCCTGGGCAGCCCCTAAATACCAGGATGGCCTTTCAGCTGCCTTCCCTCCCCAGATCCCAGGCAGATGATGAACCACAGCTCACTGGAGGTGCCTCAGCTCCCCTGGGCTGTCCCCAGACACTCACCCATCCCCTCCAGCCCTGCCCACAGGAGGAGAGAGCTCTCACAGGGAATTGAACCAACAGCCCAGGAGCCAAACACCAACTGAGCAGGGCAGAGGAACACAGAGTGCTTTTCCTTCTCACTCCGCCTGGGACAAGGCTCTGCCCCAGGACCCCAAAGCACCCCAACCCTCGCAGCTGCACCCAAGGGATGTCAGGAGGCTCCTCCCTGCCTCATTCACTGCTCCATCCCACAGTTACACACATCCATCCAGCAAAGCATGCAAAGGACAGGAGTGCTGCCCTGGGCTTCCACACAGATGTGGGAAAGGACAACACCGAAAGCCCGGTTTAGAGCAGCAGATGCAGCCCCAGCAGTGGCCCAGCAGTGGCCCAGCAGTGGCCCAGCAGTGGCCCAGCAGCTCCTGTGGGAAGGGACCACCCCAGGGGCACAGCAGACACGGACACAGTTGCTTTCCAAGGCACTGAATAAATACATTGAACGAGAAATGGAATGAAGATGCTCCCTCTGATCCAGCTGAGCTTGGCTCCAGGTCTGTGAGCCAAGCAGGAAGGGAATGAGCTGGAGGGAGCCAGGAGCTCCCCAGCAGCCCCAGTGCTGCCCAGTCACCCCCACTCCTCATCCTCCTCCACACGAGGCCAGCTTGGTGCCAAAACACAAATTCTCCACCTCTCAGAACGGCAGTTCCTCGAGATGAGTTCCATGCCTGAAGGAAGCCAAGGCTGTGCAATGCACTGGGGCTCCCAGCTGAGCTGGGCAAGAACAGGGACTAATTCCTGGCACAGTTCTCCAAGCATTCCCACAACTGCTTCGTGTCCCTTGCCCAACCCAAAGCTGCTGCTCACAGGTGCAACTTTACCCAGTGAACATGCACTCCTTGGAGGAATTAACAGCAAAATCTCCTTTAAAGGTATTTTATCAAAGCAAAGGGGACACGAAGGTTGCTGAATGAACCCCACCAGGTCCCTGGAATGACAGGACCCAGCCTGGTCAGGATGAGCCATCCCTGAGCTTCCAAAGGCTCCCCCGAGCCACCTCCTGCCCAGGTGCCAAAAACTTTTCCCTGCAGGTTTCAAGGCCAAAGCCATCACTTCCCACGGCAGAGGTTCTGCAGTGAAGGATTCCCTTCCAATGAGCTCCTGGGCCTTGGGGTGATGGCAAGGACAGACAGGGCTCAGGCACAGCTCCACACCCAGAAATTCACCTTCTCCTCCTCTGCAAGCAGGGACAGCACCAGCCTGTGGCTGCAGTCCCTGCCCACACTGCCCTTGCCCCACAGGATGGCCCTGGGCTCAAGGGCAGCTCCAGGAGCTCCAGACACACAGAACCAGCCCTGGGCACAGCTCTCCAGCTTTGGACACCCACACTGCCAGGATGTGCTTTAAACCTGATTTTTAAACCACTTAGATAAGAGCAAAGATGACTCAAGAAATGTTGTGATCAAGGAATGAGATAGGGAGGCAGGAGAAGGAGGAAGGAAGAGGAAGAGGAGCTGCTGTGGAAAGAGGAAAAGCCACCAAACCTGTGCCAGCCCTGCACCAGAGTCCAGCCCTCGCCACCCACGAGCTCCACATCACCCAAAAATGCCCCAGCGCCAGCACAGAGCTCAGATCTCTGAACTGCAGCAGGGAAGGGAAAATCCCTGACTTGCCTCCAGGGAGCCAGCACAGGGACCCACAGGAGGCCCCAGACATCCCTGAGGATCCAGAGCACAGGAAGGAATTCCATATCCATATCCACTGGGCAATGCAGACTTGCAGCACTTCCACATCACTGCAGGGACACGGGGCAGGTCTGCATCTGTCACCATGAAGGGGACCCAGCCACCCAAAGCCCCAGCTCTGCACAGCCACTTTTCCTTGGATCTCCTGCAAACACACCTGGCCGTGCCCACCTGTGCTGGGCTGCACAGAGGGCAAACAATTAAAGTAAAAATAACTCTCCATCCCACAGACTGGTTCCAGGTGATGTGATTAAAGGAGGAAGAGCCAACTCAGCAAGATCAGTATTTTAAATGAGATGAAATTTAAGGTTTTCGACCTAAACAATACGTTGCATTTTTGACAGCCCATGTAAAACTTGTGTAAAACATTGGCCACAAACCCTGCAGGATGTTCTGATAAGGACCAAAACCTGGCTGATTTGGGCAATAGCCAGATTACAGCAAATGAACAGAACGAGGGAGAAAAAAATCCCTGAAAGTCCAGTTTGTCCCTGAGGAGCCTCAGGGGGTGTGAAAAGGTCCCGGGGCTGAGCTGCAGTCTGACAAATTCGGGCTAAAAATAACCAGGGCGGGTGCAAACAATACCGTGGGGCCGGTCACACATCCTGTGACAGCAGCAGGAGCCCAAAAACCTGGGCTGGGCAAGGCCAGGGGGCTGCAGAGCCCCCCGGGGCTCCAAGCCCCCCCACCCTGTGATTTGGCTCCTGTGCTGCCGACTGCAACCAAACTTCAACCTGGTCCCGGCACGACAAGATTACAGATCAAACATTAAGGCCTCGATTCGCCTCGGAGTCAAAGCCAGGAGAAAATCTGGTTTTCCCCGGGGCTCAGTCACCAACTCTCATTTTCCTGCGTGGATAAACCCACCCGTTTCAAACTGCTGCTTTAAAATCCAACCCAGGAATTTGGGATCATTCACTAATCCTCTATAAAACCTGCTGATGCACCCCCTGGGTGTGCAGGGGAACCTCAGCAGCCCAACAAGTGCTGCAGCTCAGCCTTCTGCTCCCTGCAAACACCTCCCTGCATCGCCTGAAAAACTTCCCAGGGATGACATTTCACCATTCAAATTAAAGATTTTTTTTTTTAAAGCACCTTTGCACGTTGGAAAACGTGTGGAAACTGAGCGCTTTCACTTTCAAAACGGCATCCAACACTCACCTCTGCCTCACAGCGAGCAGCCAACACCTTCTGCTTCCAGGGAAAACAGCAGGAAAAGTCTCCAGGGCCAGCTGAGGACATTCCCTGCTGTGAACCGGGAGCAACAGCTCCAGGAGCCCAAAACCAAATGGCCAAGAGGTGTCGGAGCTGTGGCAGGAGAGGGCAAGGAGCCTCCCAAGCCGCCCGGGAAGGGACACGGAGCAGGGGACACCAATCCCCCCGACCCCATTCCTGCACGGCCGGGGCTCCGCCTGCAGCTTTGGGGAGGCAGCAGGGACCCCAGCAGGGCTCGCAGCGAGCCAAAGCAGTGCCCAGCACTTCCGCGGCACTTCTGGGAGCCCGGGGCTGCCTCCACTCGCCGAGAGCAGAGCCAGCAGCTGAATCAGCCGGGCTGCCACACTTCTGCAGGGCCTCCAAAAATAACTGCGCTGGAAATTCCTTGGAGGCACAAAGCTCGCTCAGAAGGACTGCAGAGATCCAGTTTCCTTAGTGGAGCAGACTGGATGTGAACTGGCCGAGGGTTCAGGAGCAGAGGCACAGGGGATGGGGAGCCACTGGCCAAGGGGGCAGAGCCAGGACAGAGCCAGGACAGAGCCAGGACAGAGCAGCCTCCGTGCCCGGGGCTCACTCACCGGGCCGTGCCCGTGCCCGGGGCTCACACACCGGGCCGTGTCAATGCCCGGGGCTCACACACCGGGCTGTGTCAATGCCCGGGGCTCACACACCGGGCCGTGCCAATGCCCGGGGCTCACACACCGGGCCGTGCCGATCCCGGGGCTCACACACCGGGCCGTGTCAGTGCCCGGGGCTCACACACCGGGCCGTGTCCGTGCCCGGGGCTCACACACCGGGCCGTGCCCGTGCCCGGGGCTCACACACCGGGCCGTGTCAATGCCCGGGGCTCACACACCGGGCCGTGTCAATGCCCGGGGCTCACACACCGGGCCGTGTCAATGCCCGGGGCTCACACACCGGGCCGTGCTGATCCCGGGGCTCACACACCGGGCCGTGCCGATCCCGGGGCTCACACACCGGGCCGTGCTGATCCCGGGGCTCACACACCGGGCCGTGTCAATGCCCGGGGCTCACACACCGGGCCGTGCCCGTGCCCGGGGCTCACACACCGGGCCGTGCCCGTGCCCGGGGCTCACACACCGGGCCGTGCTGATCCCGGGGCTCACACACCGGGCCGTGCCGATCCCGGGGCTCACACACCGGGCCGTGCCGATCCCGGGGCTCACACACCGGGCCGTGCCGATCCCGGGGCTCACACACCGGGCCGTGCCGATCCCGGGGCTCACACACCGGGCCGTGCCCGTGCCCGGGGCTCACACACCGGGCCGTGCCCGTGCCCGGGGCTCACACACCGGGCCGTGCCCGTGCCATACAGCCCCAGGGCCGGCTCCTTGCCCTGCCTCCAAGAAGGCACACACACCTGAACCTTTCCCTGCACCGCCTTCCATCCCAACTCCAACAACCCAACATCACCCAAAACCCTTCCCCTGCAGCCCGGCCCTGCTCCCCCGGTCCAAGGAAACCTGTTCGGCTGTTCCCCAGCCCGGAGCAGCCAGGGGGGCCCGGCATTCCCGGAGCTCGGCATTCCCGGAGCCCGGCGCTGCTCCCGGAGCCCCCGTGCCCCTCCGGGGAGGTCCCGGCCCATCCCAGGCTCACAGCCGGGTTTATGGCCAGGTCCAGCTGACCTCGGGCACTGCCGCAAGGACACGGAGCCCACGGAGGTGCCACCGGGTCCCAGCCGGGAAAAGCACGGGGGAAATCCACAGGGTCCCGGCGTTTGGGGGGGATGGAATGGGAAGCAGAGTGCTGGGGATTGGTTTCTGGGGTGGACGGAATGGGAAGGAGGGAAGCAGAGTGCCGGGGGTTGGTGTTTGGAGCGGAGGGGATGGGAAGCAGAGTGTCAGGGGCTGGTTTTTGGGGTGGACGGAATGGGAAGCAGAGTGCCGAGGGCTGGTGTTTGGGGTGGATGGGATGGGAAGCAGAGTGCCGGGAATTGGTGTTTGGGGTGGATGGGATGGGAAGGAGGGAAGCACAGTGCTGGGCATCAGGGCTGTACTGCCTGTGTCCCTCGGTGGGATCGCTGTTCCCGGAGCGCAGGAGAAACCGGTCTGGGGGTCCCACAGGTGGGAATGGCCGTAAAAAAATAATAAACACCGGGATTTTCGGCACCATCCCAACTCCCTGCCAGGCTCTCATTACCCGAGGGTAAACAAGTTAAATAACACGAATAATCTTAAATCCCGCCAAGCGGTCCCAGTCGATGCGATTTAACGAAGAAGAACGCAATATTCCAAATGAGCCGAAATTGAAAACTTTGGACCCAAAGAGCCGGAGCCCGCCGCAGTAACAAACACGGGTTAATCCCGTCCTTGCCGAACCGGGGACCACCGCAGCTCTTGCCCGAAACCCGGAGGAACGGCCCCAAACCGGAGCGCGGGGGGCACGCGGGGCACTGCGCTCACCTGCGATGGCCGAGTCGTCCAGCTGGGAGCCGGGGGCCCGCTCGGCGCGGCCGGGATGCTGCAGCAGCGCCAGGACAACGAGGAGGAAGAGGCCGCACAGCGCCCGCACGGCCCGGCCCGGCCGCGGCTCCATTTCCGCGTCCCCGCCGCCGTCAGCTGCTCCTCGGCATCGGGACCGGCTGGGGGGCCGCGGGTGTCCCGGTTATCCCGGTGTCCCGGTTATCCCGCCTGTCCCGGCACCGCCGCGAGCTGCGGCCGCGCACCGGCTACCGGAACCCTCTGCCTCCCCCCCCGCCCGCTCTGCAATGGTCTCTCCCAGGACAGCCTCCCCCCCCGCCGCAGTGGTCTCGCCCGGGACAGCCCCAGTCCCCCCGCCCTCAATGGTCTGTTCCCGGGGTAACCCCGCCGGTCTCTCGCCGTTCCGCCGGGGTAACCTTTCTTCCCGCCACCTCCGCTAGAGTCTCCCCGACCCGCTCCGTGCCTCCGCCGCCTTCTCGCCGCGGTGCCACCCGTTAAACCCCGCTCTGTCTGTGCCTGGACAGCCCCGCACCCCCCCGTCGCGCCGCCGCGGTGGTCTCGCCCGGCCCCCCCGCGCGCCGCGCTACGCACCGGTCCCTGGCGCCGCCGCGCGCGCGCTGACAGGGGGCGGGGCCAAGCGGGGCCGAGTCACGCCCACCAGAGGGCGGAGTCAAGGGGCGGGTACATGGCCACGCCCCCACAACAGCCCGCGCGCACGGCGCAGGCCCGCAGCGACCTCTGGTGGGCACAGCGGGGAATGGCAGGGCCGGGGGGCGACCGAGCCCGGGGGGCGACCTGGCCAGGGGACACGGCCAGGGGACACGGCCAGGGGACACGACCAAGGGACACGGCCAGGGGACACGGCAAGGGGACACGGCCAGGGGACACGGCCAGGGGACACGACCAAGGGACACGGCCAGGGGACACGGCAAGGGGACACGGCCAGGGGACACGACAAGGGGCCCCGCCCCGCCACGGGGGCATGTCACACACTCCGGCATGTCAGAGCACCCCGAGGTGTCACACACCCCGACAGGTCACAGCATCCCCGCTCTCTGGGCACAGACATTTTGAGGTCCCAGCACGTGGCTCCTTATTTGCAGTGGCGTTGAGGAAATCTCAACACCTCCTAAAGCTGTCAAGCTGTCACACCTCCCGGGCCATGTGCTCCCGGTGGCATCGCTGGGCGGTGCCACCAGTGCCCGGAGGCCACCAGCCTACGGGGGGATGGGAAGGTCACATCCTCTCTGTGTCCCACTCCTCACACCCCGCCCCACCGTCGGGTGCTGCGAGAAGTGACAACTTTGTCCCAGCCAGGCGTCCCACACCCCACTCTGGGATGGGGGTGCCAGGCTGGCCCCTCGTGGGCCCATGGCGAGTGCCCGGGCTGGGGCACGGGGCTGCCTAGTGTCCAGGCTGCTGGCACTGGGGAAGATGCCGGGTGTGGGTGGGGGGGTCCCACCCGGGGGGGTCCCACCCCTGCAGACCCCGAGATGAGGATGGGGACAGGCCACTCGCTCCTGGAACTCTCCTCCTGCCCCAGGGACCCTCTGGGTCTGCGGGTGCTGTTGGGGGGGACCTGGCCCTTATGGGGACTTCCAGTTTGGGGGACCCGGCCCTTGAGGGGACCCTCACAGCTCCCGGGCTACCCTGGCCCTGACCCAGCGCAGCTCGGGGTGGAGGGGGCACTCCCGCAGTAGCCCCGGGCCCCCTGCTCCTCCTTGGGGTGCAGCAGGGTAGCCCCAGGGCCCCCAGGGACAGCTGGTCCCCCGCGTGCTGTCACCCCATCCCAAGGCAGCCCGAAGGCAGGGGGTGTCACCTTCCCCCCGCCAGCCCCCGAGTCCCCAGGTAGCCCCGACTGGGGTGGGCTCCCCTCCCTGCACGCCCAGAGCTCCGGTCCCCCCGGGCTGGCAGTGGCCGCTCGGCTGTGTCCCTGTCCCCAGCGGGGGAGTCGGGGGGTGTCAGGGGGTTCAGAGCTGGGGGTCACGGATGAGTGCCAGGGGTGGGGTTGGGGGCGTCAGAGGTAGGGGCAGGGATGGGGGGCGGCTCAAGGGTGGGCGCTCGGGGGGCGCAGGCGAAGGAGGAGGGTCCCTGCTCCCTGCCCGGCCCCGGGGGCTGCAGGGCCCTGCCCGGGGCGGTGCTGGGGGGTCCTGCCCCGGGGTCCTGCCCCGGACCTGCCGCAGCCTCAGCCCGCAGCCCGGTCCCGGTGCCCACAGCTCTGTCCCAGTGCCCGCAGCCCGGTCCCGATGCCCACAGCTCTGTCCCAGTGCCCGCAGCCCGGTCCCGGTGCCCGCAGCCCGGTCCCGGTGCCCGCAGCCCGGTCCCGGTGCCCGCAGCTCTGTCCCAGTGCCCGCAGCCCGGTCCCGGTGCCCGCAGCCCGGTCCCGGTGCCCGCAGCTCTGTCCCAGTGCCCGCAGCCCCGTCCCGGTGCCCGCAGCCCGGTCTCGGTGCCCGCAGCCCGGTCCCGGTGCCCGCAGCTCTGTCCCAGTGCCCGCAGCCCGGTCCCGGTGCCCGCAGCCCGGTCCCGGTGCCCGCAGCCCGGTCCCGGTGCCCGCAGCCCTGTCCCGGTGCCCGCAGCCCGGTCCCGGTGCCCGCAGCCCGGTGCCGGTGCCCGTAGCCCCGGAGGGCGCCGGGCCCGAGGAAGGAAGCGGCGGGCTCGGGGGGCCGGGCGCGGCGGGGGAAGTTTCTCCGCGGGACCGCCCGGGGCGGCGGCGGAGGCGGCCGCAGACTTCCTCCTCCTCCTCCTCCTGCTTTTCGTCCTGCTCTTCGTCCTGCTCCCGCTGCCGCTGTCGCGCCGGCCCCGCCATGCCCCGGGGTGAGTGCGGGCTGGGGGCTCCGGGAAGGGCCGGGGGGTCCTGGGGCCGGGGGTCCCCGCCGGGCCGGGCTCCGAGCCGGGGGGCGGCAGGAGCCGCCTGTCGGGGCCAGGGCGGGGGCGGCGAGACCCGCCCGGAGCGGGACAACGGGGATAGGACTGCCTGGGAGAACGGGCTTGGGATAACGGAGCTCCGGGGAAAAAGGGACCGCCGGGGATAACGGAACAGTCAGGGATAACGGGACACCGGGCATAACGGGGGACGAGCAGAGTTTTGAGCGGGAGCGGGGCCGGCAGCAGCCGGGACAGAAACTGGCCCGGCCGGACCCCTCGCGGGACCCCCGGCCCCCGCCCGCACCCTCCGAATCCGCAGCCGCACCCGCGCCCCGCGGGCGGGCCCGGCGCTGCCGGGGCTGCGCTGACACCGGGGGGCGCTGCACGGCCCGCGGGACCCCGGCCCGGACTGACCCCAGCACTGACCCCTACACCGACCCACTGCCCCCTGCACTGACCCCACTGATGCCTCCAGCACTATTCCGCTGCACTGACCCCCAGCACTGTCCTGTCCTCTCTGCACTGACCCCCTGACCCCCTCTGGACCGCCCCCACACGTCCCTCGCTGTCGCTGTCACACTCGTGCAGCAGCCAGGACGTGCCAGGGCTGTCCCTGTGGCAGGGGTGGCTGTGGTGGGTGCTTGTCATGGGGTCCCCCTGGTGTCTCCCCCGGGGTCACTGGGTCACTCAGCCATCATGAGGACACCCGTGGGTCCCCTAGAGCCTGAGGGGGTGTGGATGGTGCCAGGGCTGGGGCTGCTGGGCTGCTCTGCTTGGCTTGGGGGAAGGAGAAGCCACCGAGGAACCAACTGTGGCCTATGGGGACAGGCTGTGGTGGGAGTGTGGTGGGATGGGGCCCACGGGACAGGCTGTGTTGGGATGGGGCCACGGGTGTCAGGAGCATCTGTGGACAGTTGTGGAGGTGCTGGGCAGCGCTGGCTGCGCGTGCAGGTGTGGGCTGTGCCCTCGTGCATGAAGTGGGTTTGGTTTGGTTTGGTTTGGTTTGGTTTGGCCCAGAGAGGTGTGGGAACAGAGCGGTGCTCCTGCCCAGCACGGGGACCTGCCAGTGGCTCCTCTGGAGGCCACGGAGCCTGGCCTGGCCTGCCTGGATCCATCCATCACCCATCCATCCATCCATCCATCCATCATCCATCCATCCATCCATCATCCATCCATCCATCACCCATCCATCCATCATCCATCCATCATCCATCATCCATCCATCATCCATCATCCATCCATCACCCATCCATCCATCCATCATCCATCCATCCATCATCCATCATCCATCCATCATCCATCCATCCATCATCCATCATCCATTATCCATCCATCATCCATCCATCCATCATCCATCATCCATTATCCATCCATCATCCATCATCCATCATCCATCATCCATCCATCACCCATCCATCCATCCATCCATCATCCATCATCCATCCATCATCTATCATCCATCCATCATCCATCCATCATCCATCCATCCATCATCCATCATCCATCCATCATCCATCCATCCATCCATCATCCATCATCCATCCATCCATCATCCATCCATCCATCCATCATCCATCCATCCATCCATCCATCATCCATCCATCCATCATCCATCCATCATCCATCCATCCATCCATCATCCATCCATCCATCATCCATCATCCATCATCCATCATCCATCCATCCATCAATCCATCCATCCATCCATCCATCCATCATCCATCATCCATCCATCCATCCATCATCCATCATCCATCATCCATCCATCATCCATCCATCATCCATCCATCATCCATCCATCATCCATCATCCATCCATCCATCCATCATCCATCATCCATCATCCATCCATCCATCCATCCATCATCCATCCATCCATCCATCCATCCATCATCCATCCATCCATCCATCCATCATCCATCCATCATCCATCATCCATCCATCATCCATCATCCATCCATCCATCCATCCATCCATCATCCATCATCCATCCATCATCCATCCCTCTCTCCCTCCATCCCTCCACCCCAGGATCTCCCTGATGCTGGCACTGTGGTTTGTGGGCACAGTGGCCAGGTCAAGGAGGGGGTCACCACATCCCCTCGAGGGGCCTGGATCTGGCTCCAGGCTCCAGCCCTGGAGCTGCAGAGCTTTGGCAGTGCCTGGAGCAAAGGCCAGGGGCCAGGAGTGGCCGTGGCTACGGCGAGGGGCAGAGAGGGACCTGGCCTGGGAGGGAAATAAAATGAGGAAATTAGTCACAACAGCTGGAAAATGAGGGAAATCAAAATCCTCCGACTCAGCATGGAGGTTATTTTAGCTGCCACAGCAGAGCCTGAGGCAGAGCCGGGGGGCCCTGAGGGGTCTCTGGGTCCCCACCATGGCCATGGACCCCCGTGGGGTCCCTACTTGAGATGTAGAGATTTTAATAGTTTATTAATTTCCTCTTTCTGCTGGCAGCAGCGCTGGGGGGCCAACGCTGTGCTGGCCCCCCACAGGGCAGGGGTGACCCCAGTGACTGGGCTGGCGACCTTGGGTGAGCCTGGGCACGTCCCTCGGGCCGTGATGGACCCGGCGGCTGGGGAAGGGTACTCGGGGAAGGGTGCCCGGGGAAGGGTGCCCGGGGAGGGGTGCCCGGGGAGGGGTGCCCGGGGAAGGGTGCCCGGGGAAGGGTGCCCGGGGCAGGGCGCAGTGCACAGGGTGGAGCACGGTGGGGTGAGAGGTGCCCGCAGTGGGGTGTGCCGGCGGCTGTGGTGCGGGGAGGGGGTGCCTGGGGGCTGCAGGGTGGGTTCAGGCGGGTCGGGTCAGTTTTGGGGCCGTGGGACAGGGAGCTCACGGGGGCGGCTGCTCCTCCACTTCCCCGGCGGAAACCCCCGGGGGCTGCCCCGGCCGGGAGCGCTGGCAGAGGGTTTTGCTTCCCTTTTCTGCTGAAGAGATGAGTCGCTTTTCCCGTGCCGGGGGTGGCGATGGGAGGGAGGGAGGGAGCTCTGGATGGCACCCACAGCCCCCCTTGCCGTCCCCCTCCCCAGCACCCCAAACTCCATCCCAGTGCCCCCGCAGTGAGGAGCGTGGCCGGGGTCGCTGGGCTCGGTGCAGCCCCCCCTGCTCCCACCCTTCCTTCCTTCCTTCCTTCCCCGGGCCCCTCCCGTGGGGCTGGCAAGGGGCAGGTGCCCCCACCTGTGGGGCTGTGTCCCCCATGGGCTGTCCCCTCTGTCCCACGATGCCGCTTTGGCTCCGGCATGCCGGGGGCCAGAAGGGGTTAAATGCGCTGCCGGCCGCGGATTTCCTGGGAGAACAGAGCTGGCCTTGTGCCGGCAGCAGGGCTGGCAGCAGCGCTGGGGGCACACCAGGGCCAGGGCACCCACCCAGTGTCCCCGGACGGGCCCGTCCCGGCCCCCAGGGACCCTCGGGAGCCCCAGCGTGGCTGCAGGGACACGGGTGACCTCCAGCCTCTGCCTGGCACCGCGAGGATGCCCCAGGGCAGCCCCTCGCCCTGTCCTGGAATGGGGCTCCTTTGGCAGGGCTCCTGTCCCGTGCTGGGGGACACAGGGGGACAGGGAGGCAGGGCACAGCTCCCTCCTCACCCTCCCTGGGAAGATGAGTGTGAGTCGGGGGCTGTGGGGACAGGTCAGGACTGTGATGTGCTGGCTGTGGCTGCAAACCTTGGTTGTGACAGAGCCAGAGCCCCCTGGCACCCACATCCCCTCGCTGGCACCCAGACAGACATGGAGCTGCTGCGGGGGCTCTGCCCTACACAAAGCCCCCTCCTCAGACAGACATTTGTCCTGTGAGAGTGGGCTGTGCCTGCGGGTCCCCTCCTTGTGCCACCTCGTACATGGGGCTGGCAGTGCCAGGGCTGGCAGGAGCCAAAACGCTCCTGTGTGAGCCCTCAGGTCCTGCCATGGCCCCTCCACGGGCACTCCACGTTTGCTGTGTGCTGGTGACAAACCTGGGGGCACTCTGGGGCTCCACACCCCCGGGTGCTGGGTGATGGACAAGTGACCCCTGGCCTCCAGCCCCTCCTTCTCCTCCTCTTCCTCCTCCTTTCCTCCTCCTCAGTTCCCCGGTGGTGATGCTGTCATGTGCAGAGTGTTTCCTCTGCACTGGGATGAGGATGGGCGTGGGGATGGGGATGGCTCCTGCCAGGTGCAGCTCATCCCGAGGTGCCCACAGTCAGTTTGGGGGTTTGGGTTTGGGTTTGGCATGAGCAGCGTGTGCCATATCCCACTGTGGGATGGGCACAGGGCCAGGCTGGTGCTCAGGGCTGCTTTGGGTCCAGACTGAGTCAGAGGGGCCAAATGGGGCTTTGTGGTGACGGGCAGCTGTGTCCCACTCCAGGGGCTGCCCTGGGGTAACCCCAGCCCTGGGAGCCCTGGGCAAAGGACAGAAGGGGCACAGGGCACGTGGGTGGCAGTTACAGCCCCCGAGGGTGGCTCTGTGCAGACACGGGGGGGGACCTTGGTCTCCCATAATCCTGATCCTGGTCCCATGACCCTGATCCTGTTCCTCCCTCTGCCCTGCTCCTTCTCCCTCTGCTCCTGCTCTCCTTGCTCTGATCCATTTCCTTCCCCCACTGTCCTGCTCCAGCTCCTCCCGATCCAGTTCCTTCTGCCACTGTCCAGGTCTCCTTGATCCTGATGCCACTGTCTTGACTCTGGTCCTGTACCCATCACTCTCCTGCTGTTCCTGCTGTCCCCTCTGTCCCTTCTCTCACCGCCCCCATGCCCTTGAGTGCTGCAGCCCAGGGGGTCCCACTGCTTGCGCTCGCCCCAGGCTGAGCAACTGGTGCAAACTGGTGTGAGGAAAGCTCCGAGCTGTGTTTGCTGCCGCACTGGAGGCCAAAGGCCGGGACTGTGTTTGTGGCCCCCTGGGACCCTGCAAGCGGCTTCCTGCGGGGGTGGGGATGGGGATGGGGGGCCTTGCTGCTCCCCGTTCACCCCGCAGGGATCCAGGGATGCACTGGAAGCAGTTTGCAGTGGGGAAGGAGGCACAGCGCTGGGGGCGCTCCTGGCAGCCCCCTGTGCCCGTCGGGGGGTCAGGGCACAGCCAGGCAGGGCGGGGGTCACGGCACAGCCTCGGCCGCAGGAAGCCGTGTCAGGCAGGGAAGGGGAAGAGCGACTTCCCCATCCGAGGGGGCAGGGACTGCCTGGGGCTCGGGGCGGGGTCCCTTCCCCCTTCCCCAGCCCTGCAGACTCAGGGGGCTCTGGGGAACGGGGACCCCCAGCCCAGGGGACACTGCGGCTTCTCTGCCCCAGCACCTCTGCTCCATGCCTGTCGCTGGCACATGATGGGGGCTCCCATCCTCCCGGGGCGATCCCATGAGTGGCACCAGCTGCCCATGGCCGGATCCCAGTGGGAGAGGGGCTGCCCAGGGCGGGCACCTCCCCACCCCAGCACCATGGGGTGCCCCCACCTCGGCTGGGCAGGGCTTGGCAGCGCCTGGCTCCAGACCAGCAGCAGGAAGGGGAGCAGGATGCAGCCCTTAATGAGAATTGCAGAGGGAACCTGAGGAAGGAAAACGCGCGCCGGGGTTGGGGATAAACACAGCTGGAGCGGACACTGGCTCCGGGGGCCACGCCAGCGGCCACTCTCCAGCCACAGTGGGGCCTCTGCCCGCCAGGACCAGCACTGGCCCTGCTTGGTGTGGGCAGGATCGGGGCTGGGACTAATGGTGATGGCCCATGGGCTGCCACAGCCCAGGTGTCCCCCTGCTCTCTGCCCTGCTGGCCTCTGTCCCATTCTGGGCTGGAGGCGCAGCACAGCACGGCACAGGATGGCACGGGGTGCTGCTACAGCCTGGCTGCCATGGATGCAGCACCCTGGGGACCTTGTGGTCCCCATGCACACTGGCCGTGGTGGCACAGGTGTGTCCCTGTGGGCAGGCAGATCCCCACTGGGGGTCTCTGTGCCTGCCTGGGAAGCTCATCCGGGCACTGGGGTGGATGGTGAACCAAGGGGGCGTGACCCCTGTGCAGCCTCTGGCCTCGGGGTGTCAGAGTGGGGGAACCACAGCCCTGGAGCGTCCCCTCCCTGAGCCTCTTGTGTTCCCCCAGGCTGCTGAAGGGAACACCAGGACCGCCGGGATGCAGAGCATCAAGTGCGTGGTGGTGGGAGACGGGGCGGTGGGCAAGACCTGCCTGCTGATCTGCTACACCACCAACGCCTTCCCCAAGGAGTACATCCCCACCGTGTTCGACAACTACAGCGCCCAGAACACGGTGGATGGCAGGACTATAAACTTAAACCTGTGGGACACGGCCGGCCAGGAGGAGTACGACCGCCTGCGGACGCTTTCCTACCCCCAGACCAACGTCTTCATCATCTGCTTCTCCATCGCCAGCCCGCCCTCCTACGAGAACGTCAAGCACAAGTGGTACCCTGAGGTGTGCCACCACTGTCCCAGCGTGCCCATCCTCCTCGTGGGCACCAAGAAGGATCTGAGGAACAACCCCGAGACCATGAAGCGGCTCAAGGAGCAGAACCAGGCGCCCATCACCACCCAGCAGGGCATCAGCCTGTCCAAGCAGATCCGTGCAGTCAAGTACCTGGAGTGCTCGGCGCTCAACCAGGAGGGCATCAAGGATGTGTTCACCGAGGCTGTCAGGGCCGTGCTCAACCCCGCCCCGGCCAAGCCCAAGAAGCCTTGTGTGCTCTTGTGACGGGGCTGGCGA
Source organism: Acridotheres tristis (assembly GCA_037013685.1). Classification (NCBI taxonomy): domain Eukaryota; kingdom Metazoa; phylum Chordata; class Aves; order Passeriformes; family Sturnidae; genus Acridotheres; species Acridotheres tristis. The sequence goes on from CM072884.1 coordinate 114,668,727, forward strand.
GAGACGATCCTGCCCCTGCCCCAGTGCCCCCACACCTCCTGCCCCCACCCACCCCAGTGCCTCCCCGAGCCCCGGTGGGGCCGGGGCCGCCAGCCCGAAGCCTCCAGCTTTAATAATACAGACCTTGTTTGCACTAACTGGCTGCCACCCCGGGGGCACCGGGGCCAGCCCTGGCTGTCAGCGTTCGCTTTTGGTGACTTCTCTCTGGTCCTGGCACAGCAACGCTTCCTGAGAAGGGGATGCCCGGGGTGGGCCAACCCCACTCCAGCCCTGAGCACCCCACAGGGCCCTGCCACCCCCAGTCCTCCATGGGGACCTGCCATCTCCACCCTCTACACCAGCTGGGGCACAGGGGGTCCCCAGCCCCTCTGTGCCAGCCCCGGCACTCGCCCAGCCCGGAGCATCTCGCTGGCACTGCCCCATCCTGCCCCGGGATCCCGGTGGCAGCATCAGGGGCTCCTGAGGATGTTTGGGGTGAGCCCCACACCAGGGACCTCCAGTCCTGCCGAGAGCAGAGCCAGTGTGGCCAGAGGAGAGAGTTCCTGCCCTGGCTGGTGCTGGAGCTCGTAACCAGCTGTGCCCAGAGTTGCTTCTTCTTAAATAAAAACCTGCCCAGGCTCCCCGTGTCCTGTGCTCTCCCACGTGCACCCACCTTTCCTGGGCATGGGGACACTCCCTGGAGGGACATGGGTGTCACGAGCCCGAGCTGGGCTGGGACCCTCACCAGGCCAGGGCCAAGCTGAGGGTGCTCATGGTGCCTGCCAGGGCTCTCTTCTGGGGCAACTGCCAGGGGAAGCTTGGGATGTCCCTGCCACGGCCAGTCCTGACCCCACTATCTCTGTGCCCAGCTGAGCTCCCATCTGGGAGTCTGGGGACATTGCAAGGGAGAGGAATGGGGACAGTGCAGGAGGTGGTTATGGGGCCATTGCCTGTGTGGGAATGGGGACACTGGCGATGGGGACATTGCAGGAATTGGCACGAGTCAGTGCCCACCTGGGCAGCCCCAGCCACCTCATCCCCAGTGCTGCCTGTGGAGTGGCAGGTGGAGGGCAGAGCCCTGTGTTCCCATGCCCAGGGGTGTCCTGGGGGTTTCCGTGCCCCGTGGATGGCGATGGCAGCAGCGAGGGACGGGTGGCATCCCCATCCGCTCTCGCCACCCCCTCGCCGCCCCCCCGGCACGTGCTGGTGAGCGGCCAGATCCGGACACGGGCCCCTTGTCCGGCCCCGGGGCCTTCCTGCAGGAAGGGCAGAGACCCGGCGCCCGCCACAAGCCGCCTTTGTTCCCTGCTCCATTTCCAGCCAGAGCCGCGGCAGGCGTGGGCAGGGGGGCTGGGGGGCTCCGGCCACGGCCCAGCCCCAGCCCCAGCCCCAGCCCTCCCACGGCCCCGCCGCGTGGAGCCTCCCGGGGCGGCTGCAAAGTGGGGCCCCTCCAGAGCCCCACCCTGGGAGCCCACGGCCAGGGGACACGGCCCCCGGGGTGCTGCACAGCCATGGGCTCCTGGGTCCTGGCTGCACCAAATCCTGCTCCCACCATGGGCCTCCAACAGCCCCGTCCTGGTCTGTCCGTGGGAGGATCCCAACAGCCCCGTCCTAGTCCTGCAGTGGGGATCTCCATGGCCATGTCCTGCTCCCATTGTGGGGATCCCCACAGCCCTGTCCTGCTCCTGTAGTGGGGATCCCCTCTTGGAGGGTCCCACTGTGGGGCTGGCGAGGTGCCATCCTGGTGGGGTTCAGTGCAGAAGTGGGTGCTGGGATGAGGACACAGCCCTGCCCTGGCCCAGCACAGCGGGATGAGCTCATGGCTCTTCTCCTCCCAGCTGCTCCCGGGGCGGCCACAGTGAGAGCAGGGCCCCACCATGGCCTGGGACAGGGGGAACCAAGACCCCAACAGCTCCCCTGCCCCTGCCCAGCCCCGGCAGTGCCAGCCCCGGCAGTGCCAGCCTCAGCCCTCCTGGCTCCAGGCTCTGTCCCCGGGGCTGTGCTGGCCCCTGGCCCCGCAGCATCTGTAAGATCTGCAGGATCCGCAGCCAAGTCAGCGGCCCCTGGAGCTGGGCGGGGACCGGGGCCGGCAGCTGCGGGGTGGGCTCAGTCCCACGCCTCCAGCCCAGCTCCTGGCTAGTTCCCAGCCTCGCTGAACCTTCTCGGCCTTCATCCGGCACCCGGGGGCCACGTCCCACATCCTGCACCCCAGCACCCAGGGTTCCCATTCCACACCCCAGCCATGCACATCCTGCACCCCAGCACCCAGGGTTCCCATTCCACACCCCAGCCATGCACATCCTGCACCCCAGCACCCAGGGTTCCCATTCCACACCCCAGCCACGCACATCCTGCAGGGATCTGCATCCTGAGCCCCAGCTCCAGGGATCCACACCCCACACCCCAGGGGTCACATCTTGCAGCCAGCTCCAACACCCAGGATCCACATCCAACACTCCGGTGCCCGGGGTCCATGTCCTGCACCCCATTCCAGACCCCACCCTGCCCATGGTGCAGGTCTGGACCTGCTGGCTGTGCCAGGGCCATGCCGGGCTGTGCCAGATGGAAATGCTGAGGAGCTTGCCGAGAGCTCACAAAAATACTTAGTGCTTTATTTCCACCTCAAAGCCAAGGCGCTGCAGGGCAGCGCGTCACACGCATGCAGGGACACGGATGGAGCCCATGGATGGGGACACTGACGATGGACACGTGCAGGACCTGCTCAAAGCCAGCTCGGCCCCAGCTCTGCCAGGGCCCCGCAGCTCCCGCTGCAGGAGGCTCTGCCCAGCCCTGGGATGAGCACTGGGACATCCCAGGGGACTCTCGGTGGTGGCTGCGCTCAGGTGAAGGGCAGGGAGGGCTGGTCCTTCCTGGCTAAGCATGGCCTGGGGTGAGCCCTGGCCAGTCCAGACCTCCCCAAAATCAAGACAGCTCCAGGTGCCCTTTCCAGCAGCATTGCAGGAGGAGCTTGGGGACACTGTCAGCCCCCATGCCATCCAGCCATGTCCCCTGTGCCCTGGCAGCCAGAGCTGCACACTGGGGGCACTGCTGAACGCCAGCAGTTCCCAGCTCCAGCCCCATGGCACAGGGGAGACATAGGGTAAAGACCTCTAGCACCAGCACACTCATCCTTCCTCCTCAAACCAGGTTGGAACGGGCATAGCACCCCTGAAGCAGCCTGTGCTGCTGGGGGGGCTTCTGGGAAAGGCAGGAGTGATATGCTCCCAGCACCTGCTCTGCCCTGTGTGTTCCCACCCTGCTCCAGGCAGTCCCTGCACGGACCACCACCTTGCTGCTCCCCTCCCAGGAACTCAGGCACACATGGGCCCTGCCCCAGTGCCTGAAGCCAGCCCAAAAGGCCACCAGCCCTTTTTGAGGACTGGCTCCAAGACCCCAAGCCTGGAAGAGGAGCCATGAGACCCCCCCAGGCCAAAATAGGACAGGGCAGGGCTGGACCCCCATGCCCCGATACCGGGAGCAGCATCCTGCTCTCCCTGGAGCATTCTCCAGGTGACCCCAGGTCTCTGTTCCTCCTCTGTCCTGCCCCCCTGGAGCTGGCAGGGAGTCAGGACAGGGGGTCCCTGGGAAGAACCCACAGCCTCCCTGGATGAGAGCTGCAGGTGCAGCTAGGGACAGACACTCCTGGGATCTCGGGATGATCCTGCCAGCAGCTCCACAGCAAACACCCCGGCAGGACAGGGAAGAGGAGCCCCCAGGGCGGGGCTGGCTAGAAGTGCTTGTCCTCCAGCAGCGAGCTCACCACCAGCTCCTTGTTGCCGAAGTCCCAGAAGGCAGTCATGTGGAAGGCCATGTTGGAAAGGACAACCAGGTACTCCAGGAAGGCGAAGACAGTGTACACTGAGGGAGGAAACACAGCAGGTGAGGGGGACCCACAGCTGCATCTGCCCTGGGAGCTGGGGGGTCTCTGAGCCATCTCTTTGGGGAAGCAGAGTAGGGGGTGACTCCCACCAGGGAAAAGTGTGGCTGGGCACCTGGAGCTTCCCTGGGTTGGGATTTGGAAGGCAAGGTGTCATATTAGGAGGATGTCAGACATCAGGAAGAATTTTTGGACATGAGAAGGAGATTTTTCATAGAAGGGGTGGTCGGGCTTTGGAAAGAGCTGCTCAGGGAGGTTTGGAATGCCCATCCCTGGAGGTGTCCAAGGAAGGCCTGGACGTGGCACTCAGTGCTCTGGGCTGGGTGACAGTGGGCATGGGCACAGCTGGGACTTGCTGATCCCAGGGATCTCTCCAACCTTAAGGATCCTGTGATTCAGTGATTCTGTGAGCACCCAGCCCTTCCCCACACATCCCCCAGGCAGCCCCCTCACCTCCAGGGCCGCAGTACCAGTTGTGGTGGAAGTAAACGCACACGGCGAACGCGAACGTGATGAAGGTGAAGAAGAAGAGCAGCTGCTTCCACTTGTACGACTTGCGCTCCTGGAAGAGGCCGAGGGCTGGGTGATGCCATCCCCATTCCCATCCCATCCCATCCCATCCCATCGAAGCTCTGCCCTGGCCCCACACAGCCCCGAGGGTCTCTGCAGCCTGGCTCCTTGTGCAGAGCCCCTCAGGCCAGGCCCAGGGGTGGCTTTGGCAGGGCCGTGCCTGGGAGCAGATGGGGCTCACATCCACATGGAGATACAGGGAGTGAGGGAGCCACGGGGCCCCAGCAAATATGGGGCCCCTGGCACTGGGGTGCTCAGGGGACTCCTATAGGATGGGCCAAGGCTCTACCAAAGGCACATGCCCTGGCCCGGGTGGCTGCAGGTGGCCCCAGGGCACGGGGAATTCACCAGGTGCAGCACTCCCCAACCCACAACAGCAGCAGGGAGGAGGAAACCACATGAAGGGGCGGCAGACGGGGCGGGTGCTGCACTGGAGAGCTCGCCCAGCACGCCCTGGCACTGGAGGGGCCCCATCCTGCTCCCCAGCACCACCTCTGACGGGGCACGAACACAGCATGGGGATGCTGCCAGCTGCCAGCACACCTCCAGCTCACTGCTTCTGTGCCCCAGAGCTTAGGGGCACAACCCCTGGCCCCATAGGGGCCAGACCCCTATGATGGGCTCCCTCAATCCACTGCCCAGCACCCCAAAGCTGTGCAGTGACCCCCGGCAGCCACAGCAGATACCGGCTCCAGTTCCTCTATTTCTCCCATCACACTGAGGCACGTGGATAAGGATCCTACATCCCGGGGGGCAGAGGAACCCCAAACCACGTCTGGAGCCCAAGGAGGGTGCAGGGGAGCCCTGGAGCAGAGGGGCTGCAAGGGGGACTCAGCCCAACAGAAGGGCTGGGGATGCCACAGACAGCGCAGGCTGTTACAGGTGGGAGGGGAATTTCCGCCTCGCCCGATGCTTCACGTGAAACAAAGATTCCATTCTGAGGGAGTGCTGATAACAAGGAAAATTCAAATTGCCCCATCACACTTTCCATTACCCCTAGAACGCGTGCCAGGGGCTCGGCCAGGGAGGAAAACCCAGAGAGGAAGGACGGATTCACGGGCACTTCACCATGTAGGGACACGCGGGTGACGCCAGCTCCAGCCCACGGCGCCTGGGCTGGCCCTTCGTGCTGGGACTGACTGGGCAGCAGCAGCTCAGCCCTGCGAGGGTGTGAGGAGCAGCGGTGGCACCGGGAGTGGCAGAGCCCCGGCCGGGTGCTGAGTTTCACAGCGGAAGAGCGGCTGGGAACAGCCGTGGTGACAGCACGGTGTCACCGCGCTCCCACGGCAAACGGCTGCGCTGAGCCCCGGCACGGCCCCACCGCGCCCACACAGCCCTGCCGGGGCCTCTTGGACCTGCCGGGGCCACCAGGGACCCGCCGGGGCCTCCAGGGACCTGCAAGAGTTTCTAGGGACCTGCCAGAGCTTCCAGGGACCGGCCAGGGCCACCAGGCAGCTGTTGTTCCAGGAGCAGTGAGGCAGGGAACAGCTCGGGTCATCCTCTTCCAACTGCTGCAGGACCCTGAGATGGCCCCCCAGGAGCCACCCTGAGCTCACCACAGTGACCCTGCACCTCTGGGTGCCCTCTGAGCTCCCCCTCTCCCAGTCTGGGCACAGGATTATCACACGGATAATTAGGTGTTAATTCCTAATGCCAGGGCACGGCTGGCTCAGCCCAGTTCCAGGGGATCACAGGGCAGGGTCCCCGGGAGGTGGCACACGGTGACATGCCACGGTGCTGAGAAGAGCTGGCGTGGAAGGTGGCACCTCAGGGAAGGTCCCTGCAGGAGCACGGACACAGCAGGGGACTGGGGTTCATGGGGACCCCAGTGGGATGTGGGAGCTGGAGTGCCACCCTGCCCTGCTGCAGCAGGAAGGGACAGGACTCAGCTTTGTGGGGGTCCCGCACTTGGGGACATCCCAGGGAGCCAGATGGTGGCCAGAGGGCACCAAGATGAGACAGATGGAGCACCTCTGCTGTGAGGAAAGACTGGGAGAATCGGGATTGCTCAGCCTGGACAGGACCAGGAGCCCCTCGGGTCTGAGCCTGGCAAGAAGCCACTGAACTCTGGCTGCTGGCAAGGAAAAAGGGGAATAAGAAAATCCCAAGGACGGGGTGCTCCATGCTGAGCTGCTGCCAGGCTCCCCTGTGGCCTGGCTGGGACTGCTGAGCTGGCACAGCTGTGGCTACCAACTTCCTCCTGGCAAGACAGACCAGGCCACCCGCAGCCCTGGCAAGTCCCCCAGTGTCACACAGCCACCCCAGCCCTCCTGTGTGTCCAGCCCAGAAAACCACAGGGCAGCTCTATTCTGTGTCCAGCTGGCAGGTGGAAGCTGAGGCACGTTCCTGGCACATGAAGGTGAGTCAGGAGCAGGAGGCCAGGCAAGGCAGGGAGGAGGGAGCAGCTGCAGCAGCCAGCCCGGGGGCACACTCTGGGCCACTGCTCCCAGCCCACAGAAGGCACTGGGGTCTCATTCCCCCAGCCTGGGCGAGCCCCAAGCCCTGCAAGTGCAGCTCTGAGGGATGGCTGCTGTGAGCCACCAGCAAGGAGGAAAAGGAGCCTCCTGCTCCTTCCACTGCCACCAGAGAGGAAGGATTGTGCCCAGCCCCAGTTCCCGATGGGGACAGGGATGGCAGTGATCTTAAACGGCAACAGCTCACTCTGCACGGACCTCCCAAGCCCTGGTTCTGCACTCATCCATCATCCCTTTCTGGGGGACAAGTGGCACCTGCAGGGCTGTGTGTCACATGCCAGTCCCAGCTCCCCCGAGGGTTTCCGGGTCTGTGCAGAGAGCCCCACAGAGCTCAGCTATTTATAGAGGGCTTGTCTGAGGCAGCGCCAGCACTCCCAGGGGCGCTGCGAGGAGCTGGGGTGAAACCACGCGTGGTCACCAAGGCGCTTGTGGTCCCCGCTGCTCACACGGCTCTGCCGCAGCAGGGACACAGCTCAGCCACCCTGCTCCAGCTCCCAGGGCTCAGCCGGGCCCAGGGGACACAGGGGGCTGTGCCCCAGAGCCTCCTGTGCCGCTGCACTGCCTGCAGCCCGGGCTGGGCTCAGCCCCTGTGCACTGCGATGCCGGGGGAGCAGGACACTGGGGGACAGAGCCCAGGGACAGTGGCAGAGCAGGACCCAGCTCCACTGGCCACAGTATGGACTGGCAGAGACCTTAAAGTGACCTTTAATCCCATCCAGTGCCACCCCTGCCATGGCAGGGACACCTTCCACCGTCCCAGGCTGCTCCCAGCCCCAATGTCCAGCCTGGCCTTGGGCACTGCCAGGGATCCAGGGGCAGCCACAGCTGCTCTGGGCACCCTGTGCCAGCCCTGCCCACCCTGCCAGGGAACAACTCCTGCCCAAAATCCCATCCAGCCCTGCCCTCTGGCAGTGGGAGCCATTCCCTGTGTGCTGTCCCTCCATGCCTTGTCCCCAGTCCCTCTCCAGTTCTCTCAGCCTGGCTCCAGAGGGGCTCCAGCCCTGGAGCAGCTCCTTGGCCTCCTCTGATGGGCCTGAGCCAGCCAGCCCGATGGTCACCACATGCACACATTGGTGTCTGCTGGGGCCACCAGCCCTGAGCTGGGGAGGAAAAATGTGTTTGCAAAGAAGAAGTGAAACTGCTCTGCCCCACTGCCCAGCTCTGCACCTTGGGGCTGGGGGGAAGGAGGATTTAAAGGGTGAGCAGCCAGCCAAGAACAGCAGAGCTGCCAGCCCAGGTGGGCACTGCCACACCACGGCCAAGCACCAAGCACGGGGTGCAGTCATCAGCCACAGCTGAAGGCTCTCAGGCTCCATTTCCCTTTTCTACAGGATCTCTTCCTCTGCTTTGCCCCTTCCCCTCCTTTTCTCTCTCCTGCTTTCTCTTTTCTCCCCTCCTGCAGAGCTTTGCTTTCCTTTCTCTCACCATTTGCCACCTCGTAACTGGAAACCGCCTGTAGTTCCCCATTACAAACCAGTTCCTCTGCACCTTCCTGCCCTCTGAGAACAGCAGTTGCAACAGGAGCCCCGCCGGACGAGCAGCTTTTGCAAGACCAATTCCTGTCCCTCCTATGCTGCCAAACCTCCAGCAGCACTAAGAGGGTGCCAGCCGTGGGGCTGGGAAGGCACAGCCCCCCTGCTCCCTCCTCCACACAGATCCAGCTTTTTAGTTTCCCATACGGAGTTTGTCCTGGAGATGGTCCCAGCTTTGGCCCTGGAGAACCTGAAGCCTGTGGGGACCCTCTGCTGAGGAGGAGGGAAGGACAGAACACCGTGGGACCAGAGCCGTCCCTCCCTGTCCCCTCCTGCCATCGCCAGCTGCAGGGCTGGGGATAGCAAATGTGAACCAAGGCCTCCAAAAGGGACACAAACCAAGCCAGAGTCTGTCCCCAAGGTGCTGTGATGCACAGGGAGGGATCAGCTGTGCCCTGGCCTAAAACAGCCCCATAAGCGTGGCTGGGCAGCTCACTGGCACTGCCTAAGTGACGCAGCAAGGATGTGGCAGTGGCACCTCCCGTGTCACACTGTCCCGCCCTGCCGAGCCCAGCAAGCCGCGGGTGCCACAGGAGCTGTGCCGAGCCTGCCAGGGACCAGCAGCCGTGAGCGGAGGGCTTGGAGCCTGAGGGATCCAGGCAGAGAGTGGGACAAGCCCCGGGAGACCCCGCCCAGCCCGGAGGATCCATCCGTGGCAATGATTCACGGCAGGAACCCAGCGCGCATCGCCGGACACGGGACTCGGCAGGATGTCTGCAGCGACAGGAGTCCCTTAGCCCAAGGTGACGCCTGGTGGTGTGACAAGCACTGTGCCCTCCTTACCCCGACACAGCCAGTCCGGGAGCTGCGTCACCCCGCAGCGCCTTTCTCCTCCTCCCTCACCCGTCACCCTCGTGCCTTGGGCGACAGCTCCATCCTGCGGGGACACCGGAGCTGGCACAGGGGCAGGTTAGGGCTGGCCCTGGAGGGCTCCTGTCTCCTTGGGGAAACCCCCAGCGCTGGGGGGACCACGCAGCCCTGAGGGCAGCTCCCCTCCACCAGCAGGGTTATTGCAGGATGGGAGGAGGAAGCGGATGGTGGCACTGTGCCAGGTGGTGTCACTATGTTCCCTGCCCTTCCCCTCAGGGATGTGCAGATTCCTTTAGTCCTCGGGTGGAGTCACAGAAACCAACGAGGCTGGAAAATCCCTCTAAGACCACTGAGTCCAACTGCTCCCCAGCAATGCCAAGGCCACCACTGACCCCTGTCCCCAAGTGTCACATCCACATGGGTGTGAAATCCCTGCAGGGATGGGACTCCACCCCTGCCCTGGGCAGCTGTGCCAGGGCTGCACAGCCCTGTCTGGGAAAGGATTTGCCCACTATCCAATGTGAACCTCCCTGGCACAGCTTGAGGCCGATTCCTCCTGTCCTGTCCCTGTTCCCTGGAGCAGAGCCTGAGCCCCCTCCCTGCCCCTCCTGCCAGGGACTGTGCAGAGCCACAAGGTCCCCCCTGAGCCTCCTTTTCTCCAGCCTGAGCCCCTCCAGCCCCTTCCCCAGCTCCATTCCCCTCCCTGGATACACTCCAGCCCCCTAAAGGCTCTCTTGCCCTGAGAGGCCCAAGGCTGAGCCCAAGATCTGGGATGCCTCACCCCTGCCCACTGCAGGGGAGATGAACCAGCCCCAGTGGGTGACGTGGCAGGGGAGGAGATCTGGGCCCTTGGAGGTCTCACCCAGAAAAAAGACAAGCCAAAACAATATGACAGAAATAAAGGAAGCTGTGGGAAAGCTGCCAAGGAATGACTGCGAGCTCCTGCTATTCCCATATCACCAGAGAGAACAGAGCACTTCCCAGTGAGTGAGGAGAGTCTCAGCACCTCCACAAGTCCCTCTCCTAAGGAGTCTTACAGCCAAACAACTGCTGGAAGCTTCTTTTGCAGGACTCTGGAGTCAGGCAGCAGGGACAGGCTCGGTGAATTGGCGGAAGGGGAGGATAAACAGTGGTGATGAAGCAGGAGCTGCTCTGGGACTGCAGAGCTGGGCCCCCAGCACTCATCCTGCTGGGACACAGGGCCAGGCACAGCACCCACCCTGCAGCCTGCTCACAATCCCCTGGGAGAGCCTGTCCAGCCCCCCAGCCCTGGGACACAGGCACACCCCTCCCCAGGGCTCTGCTCTGCAAACTGGCACCTTCCTGGGGCAACACAGCCCCGGGGAGGGGACCCCTCCCCATTCAACATGGGACCACTGGGATCAGCTGGGGAGAAGTATTCCAGAGGGAAAGGACAGACAGAACCCAGATCCACAGGTGAAGCCACGTGGGCACAGCAGCAGGTCCCACACAGCCTCAAACCCAGATGTCCTGCCCTGTCCTGGCCATGGCTGTCAGTGCTCACAGTCCAGGACAAACCTGCCTGTGGTCCAGGACTCACACCACAAACCAGCACAGCACAGAAGCTGCATCCAGGCACTGGGACCAGGAGCCCCTGGCTGGATCCTCCACTGGACCTGCTGCCCCCCCAGGCAGTCCCTGCACCCCTGACCCTCCCCGGAAAAAGAGCCAGAGCCAGCCTGCTCCACAGAGTCATTCTGGAGCAAAGGGAGAACATCTGCTGCTCCCAGCCTGCAGGACCAGCAAGTCCCAGCACAGGGAAGCCAACTTCAGCTTAGAAACAGGCATGGAGAAGGGATGAACAATCCCAACCCACAGGGATGCCAATAGGGGTTTCCAATATGATTTCTCAATGAAAACTTAATATGATATTGGGAGGAAATCCTTCCCTGGCAGGGTAGGCAGGGCTGGCACAGGGTGCCCAGAGCAGCTGTGGCTGCCCCTGGATCCCTGGCAGTGCCCAAGGCCAGGTTGGACATTGGGGTTGGAGCAGCCTGGGACAGTGGAATGTGTCCCTGCCATGGCAGGGGTGGCACTGGATGGGCTTTAAGGTCACTTCCAGCCAAAATCATTCTGTGATTCAATGATGAAACCAGAAAATAGGAAATGAAACGCTTCCTTCCCACTTTGCTTTGGTAGATAATGGATTTTGGTGACTTCTGTTTCACTTGCTGCTGTTGGCTCCTCTAGCACCTGCTCAGGGTTATTTCACAAGCAAGAATAGCTAAAGCCCTTTAGTGCCAGCCCAGAGCCCCCTGCCAACTCCCAGCATGGCCCCAGAGCCCTGTCCCAGTCCTGGCACAGCCCCAGAGCCCCCTCCCAGCTCCCAGCACAGAGAAGAAAGGAAAGTGTCTGTACCTCGGGACTTACTGTGTGTTTCTTAGTCATTCTCCAGAGGATGCAGGTGAGCAGCATGTGGCCCAGGGCCGATGTGATGAACACAATGAAGGCATTTTCATGGATTGCTGGATCAACAAACAACAGGTTTCCTGTTCAATGCAAGCCAGGAGCACAAGGGGCACGTGGGGCAGGATCTGGGATGGCTTTGTGCTCTGTTGAGAGCCCCAGCACACCGGTGATGCTGGGACTCCACTGGGGTCTTGGCAAGAGACAGGCACAGCACGGCTCCATAACCTGCTCGTGATGCCTCAGGGTCCCCTGGAAGGGGATAAAAGCGCCTGGAAGACTTATCCCAAAATGCCATGAGGGTGTTTCTGTACTCTGAGAGCATCACTTCACAGGACTGTAAACTCAGGGACCCTTGGGAGCAGTGCAGCATTGCCACTCTTGTTCTGTGGATGAGGAAACTGAGTCACAGCGAGGGGAATGCAGAGTGAGCCAGTCCAAAATGCAGGAAAGTCCATCTTCTGGCCCCGTGTACCTACCTGCCCATCAGCAGCTTCACCTGCAACACCGAGGTTGCCTCGAGCATGCCTGGACTAGCCCAAGTACAGGATCAGGCTGGGATAGCAGCTGGAGCAAGGCTAAGCCAGAGCTGCACCCGAGGCCCCAAACCCCACACAACCCCTGCACCTTCAGGTGAGAGATTCTCATAAGTGCTGCTCTGAAAAGAATTTCCCAGCCCCTTATCCAGAAACTGAACCTCAGGCTGAATTCCCAAGCACCTGAACAGCAGGAATGCCCATCCCTGTTTGCCCTCTCCCTGCCAGGGGAAGGGAAGCACCAAGGAGTGAGGAACCACAGGTGGGAGAGGTCAGGCTGGGGAGCCTGCAGGCAGGGAGGATTAACCTGAGCACGGCAGCCCAGGGCTGAGACTTTCCCCCCAGCCAGGGATTAGTCTGGAGTGAGGATCCCAGGAAGTGGGTCAGCCTCAGCTCTTGGGGCAGCTCTGCCTGCTCACACCTCGGGCTCCCCTCCAGGACTCTGCATGGGGCCAGGCCAGCCCAGGTAGCCAAACCTCAAAGCAGCACCTGGATTTCCAAGGGCAGGGGCCAAGCCTGGACAAGCTGGAGAAGCCTGTGGGGCAGGTGAGGCTGCAGACCCTGTCATGAGGGGACACTGCTGTGAGGGGGTAGGGACACCTTGCCACGGGGACAGGGAATGCTGGCAGGAGACACGGAGGGTGAGCTAGGCAGGGACAGCTCCCAGAACACAGAGCTCCACCAGCAGGAGGTTCCTGTCCTGCCATCCCAGTCACCAGGCTCCACCACGGACCATCCTCACCCCAAAGGATGGGGGAGATCCTGGGGCTCTGTTCACAGCTCCACAGCCCTGAATTCCAGAATGGTTTGGTTGGGACCTTAAAAACCTTTTCATCCCAACCCCTGCCATGGCAGGGACACCTCCCACTGTCTTGGCTGCTCCAGCCCCACTGTCCAACCTGGCCTTGGGCACTGCCAGGGATCCAGGGGCAGCCACAGCTGCTCTGGGCACCCTGTGCCAGCCCTGCCCACCCTGCCAGGGAACAATTCCTGCCCAAGATCCCATCCAGCCCTGCTCTCTGGCACTGGGAGCCATTCCCCTTGTCCTAGCACTGCATTCTTTGTTCAAAGTCCCTCTCTAGCCCACAGTAGGACACAATATCCATCATCACCATCCTGCTGGGCAGGGAAAGCCAACACATTAGTGTCCTGCTGATAGATCCCAGCATGGGGTTTGTTCCCACTGCAGCAGCAGCACCTTGCTGGCTCCTGCATTTCAGTGCTCTCCAGTTAATCCCTGGTGCCTCCTCCAGATGTCAGGATGAAACAGCAGCTGGAGATCAGCAGTGGCACTTAGGTTCTTCTGAGATGAGATCATATAGGGCAAGAGAATTTCCCAGCCTGTCATGGCCAGGTTTTGGACACATGGATTTAACCTGAAAATTTCTGATTCTGTTTCTAGAGGGAATCCCTATTCTTACTAGAGGGCTGGAGCCCCTCTGCTCTGGAGCCAGGCTGGGAGAGCTGGGGGTGCTCACCTGGGTAAGAGAAGCTCCAGGGAGAGCTCAGAGCCCCTGGCAGGGCCTGAAGGGGCTCCAGGAGAGCTGGAGAGGGACTGGGGACAAGGATGGAGGGACAGCACACAGGGAATGGCTCCCACTGCCAGAGGGCAGGGCTGGATGGGATTGTGGGCAGGAATTGTTCCCTGGAAGGGTGGGCAGGCCCTGGCACAGCATGCCCAGAGCAGCTGTGGCTGCCCCTGGATCCCTGGCAGTGCCCAAGGCCGGGTTGGACATTGGGGCTGGGAGCAGCCTGGGACAGTGGAAGGTGTCCCTGCCAAGGCACTGGATGGACTCTGAGGTCCCTTCCCAATCCAAACCAGTCTGGCATTGTGTGAATCTATATAATTTTCCCCAGAATGTCCTGGGGAGGGTATGTGAAGGTATGGAGCAGAGGCAGCTCAGAGCTCAGCCCAGCTGTGGGGATGGAGGGGAAGCAGGATGAGCTCTGACCCACCTCAATCACCTGCCCTCACCCCTGGAGTGGGGCCTTGGCACACGGGTGGAACCAAGTGCCAAGGTCTGACCCAGGCTCCATGCCCAGCCTGAACCCTCGGCTTCAACCAAGTATCAGCAACCAAGAACTGTGGGAAGAGCATGGCTGTTTGCATGTTATGCCACACATCATTCCTCTAGAACTACTGACTTCAATAGAATCTCTGGGAGTTTCTAACTGCTTTTTCTCTCCAAACTGCCTCATGGCACATCAGCAGTTCAAGGAATGGCTCAGCAGGGCAGGGCCGGGCGGGGTGGGGGGTGCCACCTACCATAGTTTTCGGTGGAGGACACGTAGGTGAGGATGAGGAGGGCGAAGTTCTCGAGCAGGTTGAGCAGCAGGGTGACGTGGCACAGGCGCAGGTAGCGGGGGTGGGGGCAGTGGCAGCTCTGGTAGTGGTTCCAGTAGGCCACAGCCACGAGGACACGGGGGGCCGAGTGCAGGCCGATGCACAGGCGCCACACGTAGCGCTGCGGCGTCTCGCCCCCGATGGCCGCGCTGATGGACGGCAGGTAGTTGGGCACCTGCAGGGACACGGGCTCGTGGGGACAGGCACAGGGCACAGCCTCACAGCCGGGCTCTCCCAGACTCTCAAGTCACCCTTTGTTAATTGTAAATGAGTTTATTCCTGTTCCCAAAGCCAGGGAATGTATGGTGGCAGCACTCCTGGTCCATCCCACGGGGTCACGGGTCCCACGGCCCTGCTGGGGGGCCCTGCCCAGGTACCTGCTCAGGTTTTTTACCTTTACTCTCCTGATTGTCCATAGATTCCCAGAATGGTTTTGGTTGGAAGGACTTTAAGGTCCAGGGACACCTTCCAATGTCCCAGGCTGCTCCCAGCCCCAATGTCCAACCCGGCCTTGGGCACTGCCAGGGATCCAGGGGCAGCCACAGCTGCTCTGGGCATGCTGTGCCAGGGCCTGCCCACCCTGCCAGGGAACAATTCCTGCCCAAAATCCCATCCAGCCCTGCTCTCTGGCAGTGGGAAGCCATTTCCCCTTTCCTGGCACTCTAAGCTCTGTTGAAGTTCTCCTGCTGGTGTGGGATGACTCCTGCCCTCCATTCCCAGCTCATATCCAGCTGCTCATCCAGCAGCCTGAAAACCCTGGGGAGGAGCCCAGTCTCATCCCACATGAAGCTCCAGGCCCTCCCTCCCCAGACTCCTGTGGCTCCTCTGAACTCCAGCAGAGCTGGGGGAAGCAGCTCCGGACCAGCCTCTCCCCAGGACGATGTATTTCCCTGCAGCTTCGCCACCTTTATTCTCACTGCAATAACCTCCAGTGTGCCCAGTCCAGACACCAGCCTGACCAGTCTGTACTGCCCTCAGTCCCAGCACAGACCAAACCTGCTGCTGCCAGTCCTGAGGCATCACAAGGACAACGAAACAACGCAGCTATTTCTGGATTCTGTAACACTTCTGGTGGGAAAGCCCAGGAGAGGAGCCCAGAAGGAGACAGAAGAGGAGAGAGGAATGCAGAAGGGGGATAGGAGCCCAAGAAGAGAAGGGAGCCCAGAAGGAGGGAGAGGAAGCCAGGAGAGGAGAGAGGAGAGCCCAGGAGGAGGGCGAAGAGCCCACAAGAACACAGGAGCTCTGTCACGCCCCAGGAATATGGGTTTTTCCCACAGGAGTCTCTCACCCCACAGTGGGTTGCAGTCGTCTCACGGAAGTTGAAGAGCAGAGACCAGATGACACAGAAGAGGAACCCAAAGAGGGGGCAGAACACAGTCCCGAGGGCCAGCGTGGTGAAACGCAGCCGGAACAGGATCCCGTCCCGATCCAGCGGCAGCGGCACCTGCAGCATCTTGGAAACCTGCACATAAACAAACCAACAACCGTCTGACTGGGGGCTCTGTCCTGCTCTGAGCACGTGGGGTGGCCATCAGTCACAGGCTGGGCTCCATGGTCCTGGGGAGCTTTTGGAAACTCAGTGATTCTGGGATTCTGTCCAGCCCCACACAGCCCTGGGCAGGGATGGACACACAGCCCAGCCCCTCACACCTGCGTGACCCCACACAGACACGGCCCAGCCCCTCACACCTGCGTGACCCCACACAGACACGGCCCAGCCCCTCACACCTGCGTGATCCCACAGACACGGCCCAGCCCCTCACACCTGCGTGACCCCACACAGACACGGCCCAGCCCCTCACACCTGCGTGACCCCACACAGACACGGCCCAGCCCCTCACACCTGCGTGACCCCACAGACACGGCCCAGCCCCTCCCACCTGCGTGACCCCACACAGACACGGCCCAGCCCCTCACACCTGCGTGACCCCACACAGACACGGCCCAGCCCCTCACACCTGCATGACCCCACACAGACACGGCCCAGCCTCTCACACCTGCGTGATCCCACAGGCACGGCCCAGCCCCTCACACCTGCGTGACCCCACACAGACACGGCCCAGCCCCTCACACCTGCGTGACCCCATACAGACACGGCCCAGCCCCTCACACCTGCGTGACCCCACACAGACACGGCCCAGCCCCTCACACCTGCGTGATCCCACAGACACGGCCCAGCCCCTCACACCTGCGTGATCCCACAGACACAGGACAGGCAGCACAGACAGGCAGACAAAGCAAATCCCGTTGTGGGGACACAGGAAGCTCGAGACTCACGGAGAGCAGGGAGCAGGGGCAGAGCGGGGCCGTTCCCTGCGGCTCTCCAGACGGATCTGGCAGGAAGGGCACGTGAACCCTGTCCCGTGGGATCCATCCAGAGCATTCCGTGAGCCCAGAGCAGCGCTGACACAGCCGGGCTGTCGGTTCCACCGGGAGCCGCGGCTCCTCTGGCACAGCCCGGCTCCACAACCCAGCCCCACAGCTCCCTCAGCCCGGCCCCACAGCCCGGCCCCCACAGCTCCCCTCCTCAGCCCGGCCCCCACAGATCCCACAGCCCGGCCCCCACAGATCCCCTCCTCAGCCCGGCCCCCACAGATCCCACAGCCCGGCCCCCACAGATCCCACAGCCCGGCCCCCACAGCCCGGCCCCACAACCCAGCCCCACAGCTCCCTCAGCCCGACCCCACAGCCCGGCCCCCACAGCCCCACAGCCCGGCCCCACAACCCAGCCCCACAGCTCCCTCAGCCCGACCCCACAGCCCGGCCCCCACAGCTCCCCTCCTCAGCCCGGCCCCCACAGATCCCACAGCCCGGCCCCCACAGATCCCACAGCCCGGCCCCACAACCCAGCCCCACAGCTCCCTCAGCCCGACCCCACAGCCCGGCCCCCACAGCCCGGCCCCCACAGCTCCCCTCCTCAGCCCGGCTCCCTCAGCCCGCGCTCTCCCTGCCCAGCCGGCCCCGCACGGGCAGCACTGCCTGCAGCTGGCCCGGGGCAGCTCAGGCTGGATTTTGGGAAAGGTTCTTCCCCCAGAGGGTGCTGGGCACTGCCCAGGCTCCCCAGGGAATGGGCACAGAGCTCCAGGAGCTGCCAGGGATGCCCAGGCTGGGATTGTTGAGGGGTCTGGATCAAAGATCTCTGTGGGTCCCTTCAACTCAGGACACTCCATGCACCCCTGGCTGCAGGATCAGGGCAGCTCAAACCCCACACAACAACGAAGCTGGGGCTGATCAGGCCGTCAATACTGGGACGGGCACCTCTGGAGCCTGGCAGACCCCAGAACAGGGCAGGGCTCCCCTCAGCCCCAAGGGATCAGGCTGGGATGGATCCCACCCCACCACCACCTGGCTGCGGGACAAATCCGATTTACGGACAATCCCTGAGCTGTCTGGGCAGTGCCCCAGGGCAGCACGGCCACTCTCTGCCCGCACCACAGCCCCTAAAAGGGGGACCAAACTCCAGTGAAGGCACCCACCCCAGTCATCGAGAAGTGCTGGGCACGGAGAGACGGAATCATTAGGGGATAAAAGCAAAGAGAAAGGGAAGGTTCAAAAGGCCGGGACTGGGTGTGGAGAGGGGTGCCCGGCCGGCCCAGGCTCTCCTGCCCGGGACACCGAGGAGCTTCCCAAGGGCTCCCCACGGCCCGGGATATGGAGCCCCCAAACCCTGCCGCTCCCTCGGGGGGCTCGGCCGTGGGGACGCCCCAGGGACCCCACAGCAGGAATCCCACAGCCTCTACCCTCCCTCTCCCCGGGGATCTTGCTCAAAGAGGGCAAATAAAAGCAAATATTTTGTATTCCATGTTGAATGGCCCCGACATGTCCTGCAGGAGAGGGGCTGCACTACCCCGAGACCGGCCCTGGAGACCCCCGGAGATCCCTCCCCAGGTACCCCCCGTTCCCCCGCGCTCCCCACAGGTGTCCCTCTCCCCAGGACCCCCAGGATCTCGCAGTGAGTGACCCCTCCGGGCACCCCACATCCACTGGAGACCCTCTCCAGAACCCCTTCCCCAAACCCTGCGTATTCCACAGTGCCGGACCCCAGCACCCCCCTCACCGCTCAGCCCCCCTCGCGCTGCTCCATGTCCCGTCCGGGCCCGGCAGCCCCACCACGCCTCCTCCGCCTTTTCCGCCACCTCCTCTTCCTCCCTTGCTTCCACCTCTTCCTCTTCTTCCCCCGCCCCCAACCCCGCTGCGGCCCCTTTAAGAGACTGGGGCCAGCTCCCGCGCGCCGCGACACACGATTGGTCCTCGCGGCAGAAGCCCCGCCCTCTCAAACGCCCCGGATGTGAGGCGACGCCGCGACATGGGCCGTTCTGGACCCTTCCGCGGAGCCAAGCCCCGCCCCCTCCTCGGCCCGCCAGGCCAATGGGCGCTCGGTGAGCGGCGCCCTTTTACCCAATCAACGTTGAGCTAAGGGCCAGTTCGGGGGGGCGCGGCCAATGGGGGGCGGAAGCGCAGCGGGCGGGGCGGGGCCGAGGCGGCGCGCGGAGGAGGCCGGGAGTGCGCGCGGGCTGCGACGCGCAGCTGCGGCCCCGTGAGGCGGCGGCGGCACCGCGGGCCTGACCCGGCCCGGCCGCTCCGAGCGGTTTCGGCACCCGCCGTGAGCAGCGGGCCCGCTAGGGCAGTCCTGCCTCACCTGCGGTGAGCACCGGGGCTGGCCGCCCTGCCCTGCCCGGCATAGGCATTGGCTGCACTGGAACGAAGTACGCTGA